>RJWJ010005333.1:0-69029 GCA_004363605.1 Indri indri
TAAGTAATTATTTTCTTTTCTCTCTGAAGGGTTATCATTAAAAAGTAGTGCTTTCCAGCCAATGGCATGGAAGCTGCACACACATAGCTCTACGGGGCCCTCTGCCAGCTGGCCTCATTAAATCCCTGACATGCTCTCCTGAATTTTGTTCTCAGAGTGTGTTCACTCCTTGACAGTTTTGCATTTCTTTCCCAGGGCTCTTAGGTTTATACCTTCGTGTTTCTTCCCTCTTCCTGGACTTTGACTCTTTTTGAAAAGAATTTTCTCTTGTGTCTAATTCCACATTTATCACAGTTTTATGCCTTAAAGAAAAAGAAAACATTCCACAATTGCTTTTTCTTTTTTCTGAAAACTTAAGATCCTGATCTCGTCTCTCATCCCAGGCCAAGCTATGAGAAGGAATCGCAGTCTTGTCTACAAAATGATGGGTTTTCCTTTTTACATGCAGCACCCTCCCTTCTGTTCTCCTGGATAATGCACTGTGGTTTATCTATCACTATTCTTGGTGTCATATAAAGGAATTCAGTTCTGTTAAAAGGCTGAGATTTTAGAAAATGGCAAATCATAAACCTAAACCCTGTGGATAAAGCTTGTCCTCTTCTGTGTGACCCATGATGGCAAGAGACATTTGAGAACCGTAAGAAGAGTCAGCGCATGGCAAAGAGTTTCCCACATGTAAAGGCTTTTTAATAACTTTCCTATCTGAACTGTTTTACCCTTAGAAAGTCAGAGGGTATCTGTTCTTTGCATTTTTGGTAAGCAAAAAAATTTTTATTCTGTATATGCTTACTACCAATCATGATTTTGACAAGTTATAAACATGACATTACATTATTATTGCATTACAGATATTTGCTTCCATTCTTCCAATGAATGCGGTAATATATAGAACACTTGATTAATCATACACTAAGAGTAAAGAGCTCAGAAATATTTAAAATTCTGGCTAAGAAAGACATTTATTCTAACAGACATGAATAAAATTTTCTTCAAAAACAACAAAAAAAGTATAATCATGCTAGCTCCCTTAACTTGTCTGATCAAACTCTTCAGGGTCACCTTCAAAAAGCAATTGGAGTTTCAGGTCATAAAGGAAAATCATCAGGGCTTCATAATCTCGAAAGTTTGAAAAGTTTCAAGTTAAAAGATGACACATAGCAAAGAAGTTTACACTGATATAGTTCAAAAATACAAAAAAAAAAAAAAAAAGAAAGAAAAAAAGCCAACCCATAAATATTTTCACCCTCCTCCCCCATATCTTCAATAGCTAAGTTATTGCTATATTCTGTCCAAATTGCTAAAGATAATGACTGATAACCTACCATAAAGAAATAATGAAATTTAGTTTTGTCTTCCCTACTCTTCTCTTTGAGTACCCTGATATAGAAGGACACTCACTAAATATCAGTAAATATCAATTTTGCGTAGTGATTCAAAGAATATACTTTAGAGTCAGGCAACCCTGGATTTAAACCCTATTTCTATCACTCATATGTGACCTCAGACACACAAAACTCAACCTCCCTGTGGCTCTGTTTCTATATCTGCAAAATCAGGATCCTAATAGCAACCTTATAGGGTTTTTGTTAGAATTAAATGAGACACATATATATATATATATTCACAATAGAATATTATGCAGTTGTCAAAATAAGTGAATTATAGCTACATGCAATAACATGAATGAATCATATTATACTATTTAATAAAAAAGGAAGTAATAAAAGATAACTTACAGCATGATTACCTTTTAAATAAAGTTAAGAACAACTAAAATAAAAATATTCTTTCCTATAAAAGGAAAGAGAATAATGAATATGGGGCTCAGGATCATGATTACCTTAGGCAAGGAAAGCGGGATGGACTGGGGCTGGGGAAGTGCATGGTTAAGTGTACATTATTGTCAATGTTTTAGGGCAGGAGATTCTCTGTTTTTATTATATTACTTAAAAATAGCTAAATAGAGTAGGATATAAAAGCAGTTTAGGGTAGGAGATTCTCTGTTTGTATTATATTATTTAAAAATGGCTAAATAGAGAGGGGTATAAAAGCAGTTAGTTGAATAGTGACACTGAAAACATGTCGCTACTGCAAGAAAAAAAACGATATATATTTGAAGAAGAGGAATAAAATAGCAAAAGGTATGTGATGGTCTCTATGGAACTTTTGAAATAAAAAATTCTATGATTATTTTCAGGTACAAAGATACACTTGGTAAATAAATGAATTAGGTGTAGTGACTACTCCTCTAGTGGCTAAGAAGTGTCAATGCAACTTTAGCAAAAGACTAAAGACTGATCTGAATTATCTAGAATCCTAGACACTGTGTTCGCGTGCATGCTCTCTCTCTGTCTCTCTGTATCTCAGTCTCTGATTCTCTCTTTCTTTCTCTCTGTCTCTTAAATCCTTTTAAATTTGTTACTAGGACTTAGCTGAAAATGATGTTGATGTTACTGTAAAAGCCAAAGAAAAAAGTTAATGTCCTTTGAAAGCAACAACAAAATTAATGTAGAACTGCTCAGGGTTCCATCTATAATAATAGCAAATTTTAAAAAGAAAAAAACCATTGTTTTAAATATCTATGTATGACATATGTGGGTAGGAAGGTAGGTTGACAAATAACTGTAATAAACATCCTATTGTTATTTACAATCATAGGTAACAACTTTGGGATTTTAATGTTATATTTCTATCCCTTATGAATGTACCCATACAAATAGAAATAATAATTTACATATGTGAACTCATCATAACCCTGTGAAATGAATACTGTTGAAAGCCCATTTTGTAGAGGAAGAAATTGAGACACCAAGGGTTCATACAAGAAACATGACCAAGGGCCACACAACTAGACTGAGATTTGATCTAATCCCAAAGCTGGGTCCATTAACCAGCTTACTAAAGGTATAATAAAGATGCAATAGAGAAAAAAATATACATATTTCACAATATCCAGCCCACTAACTGTCGAGATGTTTTATAAGGCACATGCTAAATTCAAATAACAACGAGGCAAATACCTGAAGACTCTATCTTCCTGTAGTGGGGGTCAGAGTGGGAAAAATAGAGATGAAATAACAAATCAGATTAGATTTTAGGCCATAAAACCCATTTGCCTTGGCAAGACACTTTCATTTAACTTCCAATTTAGTCTTGCCAATTAAACAGCAAAAGAGGGGTTTTTCAACCAAAACAGTTTATAAGCGTCTAACGTAGATAGTTTATTAGGAAGTATTGTGGTCCTACCTTTGAGGATGCTGTCTCTTGGGTTATGCAGGTAAGTGAGATGAGCCTGCCTGTTTGGCAGAGGGAAGGTGAGCCACACATGACTAAATTAATTCTCTGACAGATTGCTGGGTGCAGTGGGATAAATAAAACCTAGTCCTAGAAGGCTTTGAGAAGAAATGGTTGCTTGGTCCCAAGAAGTTCTCCCCTTGGTTTTCCTCTTTAAGAGCCTTCATGCTGAAGATTTCTTAGCCATTAAATTCATCTTCTACAACACCACAGCCTGAGGCTGACACCAGCTAGAACCCAAATAATGATTGCATTTACCGGAGGGTTCAAGCAGCCTGGCCTAGCTTGGGCAATAAGGGAAAACATTTTAATGTTAAACTGTCTTTAAATAGATATTGTATAAACGATAGAAACAAACAAGGGGAAATACCCTTTCATGGACATATGGTGAACATGAACACTGCTATGTTGCTAAGGTTGGCATATTCTACAATGGAATATGCTTGTAATGAGGAACCTCTTTTACTTTATTTCTTCCCTCCATAAATAGTTGACTCTTTCATATGTAAAAATTATGTTTCCTTTTGTTAGCATTAATGGCCTTTAATTAAATCATATGCTTTTATCATATCAATTTATGGAAGTATTTTTAACCAAGTTATTTATAGAACATTTAGGTCTGTCTTTCAGAGTCCCCAGTAATTTTAGTGTTTGCTGATCTGTCTTTAATTTATCAAAGTCCTCCCTCAACAAGCATTGTACAACACACAAGCAGCAGAGATTTCCCCTATACAATGTGTATTTGATATGCTTAATGTTCATCTTTATACACACAAAGACATTGGCATATAAGAAATGTGGAGGGTGTCTATAAATTCAAGGAAACATTTAAGTGCACAGTGATACATAGATACATGGGTATAATACTTTATGTACTTGATAAATATTTCATCCCTACCATAGAGAGAGCTTTTTATCAATTTTGATTGTTTTTTTATTACCTTAAAGTATTGCAGTTGTTTCTCAGCATTCATTGTTCCTTCCTTTTCTTGTCTCAGACAGGAATTGAAGATGAAAAGCTCTGTATCTCTTAGCCACCCTTTCAGTTCTTTGATCCTGACCTCCAGCTGCCTTACCAGGCTTCCGCTTTCAGGAGAGAGCAGGTCACGTGGACCCGACCCACTGTGCCCTGCCATTGTATCCTGGATCTTCTCTCCAAGGGTTTTCTAATGCATTAGATTAAAAAACAAAAAATAAAAATAAAACAAACAAACAAAAAACCCACCACCAACAAAAAACAAAAACATAGATTAGCTTAGGTACCAAAAACACATCACAGTTTGGTTGGTAACAAGAGCCACGTGGAAGTGTCCAGCTGTACCTGCCTCCTCATTACTGACATTCAGTTCAGATTAGCTCATTATTCCATTTAAGATTCAAATTCTCAGACAGTGCATGTTGTTCTGACTACCAGCGGATGCTTAACATCTCATTTACTTATACTGTCCTTTAACAGAAAGGAAATTTGGCCCAAAAGTTCACCATGGTCACAGATAAAAATTCATTTGAATTCTCATGACAGGAGTTTACAGTAAAAAATTCTTGCATAAAATGTTCAAGAGATAGAAGTCTGAGTTTAATCAATATACTAAAGAGGCCAAGAGGAGATTGTAGAGGGAGAATTAAATTCCTTTTTTTTTTTTTTGGAAGTTCAATTCCTAAAACATGACCAAGGGCTTTTAAGAAAAGGTAGCCTCCTTGGTGCTGTTGTTGATTTTATCTGACTTGGAGATTATTCAATCCCACAATTCTTTCCATTTTGCATTTGTGCATGCTAGACTTTATAATACCACATATGTGTTAAAATAATCCCCAATTCACTATGCTAGAAACCTACTTAGATTAACCACTATGGCATGAGGGCGTTGTTGGTGAGGGTTATTTTCTTTTTTTTTCTTTTTAGTGGAAAGCAGTCAGAATCAATGGGCTTTAATCTATAATGATGAATTAAAGTTACAAATATAAGCCTTAAAACACAAATAAAATTAAGTCAACAAACATTCATCTACTGTGTAGTGTTCTGTAAATGGTATCTTTAGGAGATCATAACAGAAAAATAGCCTTTCTTGGCAACACCCTTGTATTTTCATGGTGCAAATATTGATAATTTGAAGACCCTCAGTGGAATCCAGATTTAGCTATTGTTTTTATGCTGTAACAAAAGTAGCAGCAGGAGGTGAAATCAATGCCCTTGGAGGGTAGGGTCACAAAAAAGAATTTATTGCCACTTTTTTGTTCTGGAACAGTTTGCAATCATAAATTCTTCATAAACAGAATACTTCAGAGAATGGTCCGTCTTCATAAATATACGACAGAGGACATCAATTTCATTTAATTCACAATTTGTGTCAGCACAGCAGATGCCAATGCCTGCCTTGATAGGGTTGTTTAATATGCAATTGAGACAGAGTAATATGCAGCACAGGGGACAAAATTTCACAGATTAAACTGTACGCACCACTGACATTTCATTCTAATGTATTTCCATTCCACACTGTTCACCTTAGATGAAAGTAATATTAAAAACCATATCCCTCTATTTTACTATTGTTAGAAGTTAAAATCCTTGTCTTTAATTTTTTTCATGCCAATTAAAATGTAATCATGCCAATTAAAACAGTATGCTTGGTGGTGTTAGTGTGGTACAGGTTTTGTTATAATCTTCCCTCGCCCTACTCTCTCCCCAAATCATTGCAAAACTGCACATTGTATTCAAATGATATTTTTGTCAAAATGGCAACCATTTTTAGTCTCTAATTCATAAAGGATAGCTAAATATTATTTCTTTTTTAAATATGATGCTGATTTAAAATTTTTGTTGAGGAAGTAATATATGTAATACATTTTAAATAATTTTCTAAAAAGATTATTGTTATTTATCAAAGTAGCAATAAATACATTAAAACGCAATGTAAACAGACTACCACTTTATCTATCAAGCACATAAAGTCACTGTTCCTATCTATTTAATAAATAATCTTTTAAAATGTTATATATTAGCCACATTTCCCCTGTATTAAGATCAATGAATTCTGTAGAATTTAGTAGGTTCTGATTTAAATCACCACAGTATAAAGCGAAAGCCACTAATTACTATTAAAAAGCAATGTAACAATAGGTTAGATTGAAAACTTTTAACATTTTAAGTTACTTTGCACAACTGCAAAGTGTAGTGAATTTAGATGAGAAGCAAGGACTTAAACCTGCAGATTTTTAATCACATAGATTAAGCATGGCATAAACAGAATACTGGCATTCTTCCAAGTCATTAAGGTACATGGAGAGATTTTTATTCAAAATATTTTTGGAATATTATTTCTTTATAAATTTTTTTTAAAAGGCAGAAAAATGGAAGACATGCAAAATTATGCTCCATAACTAACACCAACCCTTACTTAGCTGTTGTAATTAATCATTTAGGTAATTGACAAATGTAGCTTACCCTTGATTTGAAGTGAAGGCAATTTAGGAGAGAAGCTGATGAAAAAAATACAGTTTAACTTCTCTCTCTCAGCTGTCTTCCAACAAAAGGACAGAACTGTCTCCTGCACAGTGCCATCCTGGTCTCTGGGTAACAGAATCTCTATATTGCCTTTTTGCCAGATTCTTGCATCTCAGTCTTTGGCTGAAACCCAGCCCATCATTGCGTGAAATGAATTACATGAAACTTTTTTTTTTTTTTTGGCTTTTGTTAAAAGTGGGCTGGAAATTGAGGCACAAAACACAGACTGATTTAATTCTGCAATTCAGATTTGGGTCAAATTTGCATCTTTGTTTTGGTGGCTTTAGTGTGACTTAAAAGCTGTAGTGACAACTCCACTTTTCATCTTAAGGGTACAGTAAATAGTTAAACAGTGGATGTCTCTTACATGTACCTTCAGAATAAATTCTATTAACATTCATTCAAGCATGACAGTCAGTGTATATCAGATATACTGTATTATAGTTGACTTGGTGCATACTCATAATACGTGGCATATTTTACTTACTTTTTTATGTATTAAAGGACCAAAATTATTAAAATCTGAGAGGAGACAAGCTCAGAATAAAAAAAAAATCAACAGAAGAGGAAAAGCAGTGTTTTCCCCGTAATAGCATGAATAGCTTGTTTGAAATGTAGGTAGTGAATTGAAAGAGAGAGATATTTGTGCCTCAAATTAGAAATCAGACAGATAGAGTACTTCAATACGCAAAAAATGTACACATAACCTACAAACAGTAATAAAAATGCAAATACCCCAAGCAGTTCCCATTTTTCATTAATTGAATCCACTTTTTCAAGGAGATCATTTGGTAGTAAAACGCCACCTTTCTTCAAAGCTTCAACCTTACTAAGCAGCTCCGTCTTTTTCAGGTGCCTGATGGACATTTCCACATTGTATCGCTAAAATAAAAAGAAAGAAAGAGATATCATTAGGAAGAGAGGTGTTCTTAGAAAATCTTTGAGTGCAGAGTTTGCGATGTCTGTGGTATTAAAAGTTTTTGTTCCCAATAAAATTTACAGGGAGGCTAAACCTAAGTACTTCGAGTACCTGAGGAATATTGCTGAAAATAGTTAAAGACATATATTACACACGCATACATAAACATCTACGCTATCACATTTAGTTGACTAAGACTGATGTCTTTTTAAACTGAAGTTTACACACACATTTGATCCTTAATTTAAAATATTTCAAACAGGAAAATACGTGGTCTAGGGGGGAGTTAGTATTACAGTTAATTTTGGTCAACATTTGGCTCTAGAGTGCTGCCCTTTTAAAGGACCCAGTCTCAGAATGGTGGAAATAAAATTATCCATAAAGATTTTGTGACTTCCTCCTTATCCTGCAAGTTCTCTGAATTCTCAGTTAACATTTTGTTTTCATTTTTCTTGTACTGAAAAACTCTGTGTGGGCTTGGAGGAAAGGTACATACAAAGAGCAAAAAAGAAAATCAGTGTTTTAGGAATGGTTACAAATCCATGTTTCTTTATTGATTACTGTAAAATGTCCAAAAACACCACAGTTGATTACAGAACCCTCTGCCCCAATATACATTATATTCTAACAAACTGCCAAGCGAGCCTATCCTAAAAGATGTTTTTGCTGGAGATAATGTAACGATTTTTAATATGACAGTTACTATGGTGATTCTCTTCAAATAACTCTATTTGGATAACTTCATAGTTAGTCCTATATTATGGATGGCTATAAATGACTGGTTGTATTTTTTAAACGTGCATGCAAAAACACCTCTGAGCAGAAAAACTAGATTCTGGTTAAAATATTAAACACATTTTACACTTTTAGCACATTTCCAAAATACAACGGCAATTCTAAAACTTCTTTCTTTGTGGCACCAAATTAGGTCATTGAGTTCCGTGGTAGCATTGTTCCTTTGCCCTAAATGAGCAAGGTTGCCCTAAGATAAGCACCATTATCAGATCTAATAAGAAAAACTTTTGTCTGGAGAAAGTAGCAAATAAGCAAGCTCAAACATGCCCAAGCACTTGGGTGATTTTATTCACCTTGAAAGCATGATACTATATAAGATCCCAAACTGAACTACAATTGGAAGTAGCTTAAAGGAAAAAAAGGTGTGAAATCACTGTTTCAGTTAATAGATCTTCAGCATTTGCGTGCATATGTTTGCATACTTTTAGTTTCATATTTTAATCTTTCATTTACACTAAACATGCACATCATTTGTATTATGTAAACTTCTCCAAATGTTAGTCATTTGTGGATCACAGAACAAAATGTTTTAAATGAGGTGATTTAAAGCATTTCATATTATTAATGAATGTTGATCTGGGTGTCAGAGTATCCAAAATTACATGAATATGCATAGTGAAGAAAATCAACGTTGCTTTAGAGCACTTTTAGAATTTGGCCTGTGATACATGAGAAATTCTGATTGCATTTTCTAATGGCAGGCAATTACCAGGACCACATTACTCCAACACTTAAAAAATACACTGTCCACTCAAGTTTTCTGGACTCAATACTCAACAAGGATTCTGGAAACCTAGATAGTGTTTTATTTGTCAAAGTGATGACTGGAGGAGAGAGCAATCTGCTTTATGTAATCAGATATAGCCGACAAAGATTTACATAATTAATTTTGTAGGACTTCAACATAATATTGGGGAAACCAGTATTTCCAGCAGGCAGAAGAATCCTATTCAAATCTTCCACTTACGCCACGTGTATTATCGAAAGAGGGAGTCCTCTGGCTGTGCCATCTGGGAGTGGCCTCCACCAGTTATCACTTTAACGTGTCACAAGCTCATTCCCTGACTTTACCCCAACTTTGAACAGCTCTTACATAGTCAAGAAAGAGAACAGTTCAGATGTGGCCCATTAAAAATGATGGTTTTGTAAAAATAAAATTATAAAAAGCAATTAATTTAATTTTAGATGAAATAAAACAATTTTCTCTGTGAAATGTGGTGATAAGTAGTCACTGCAATAGCTATTATAATAAAAGGTTATTATATTAAAAAATAACTTGTCTTTATGTATGCTCTCTGTCTTTGCCACCATGTAGCCTACTGTATAAACAATCTGATGAAAGATGTGATTGATGGACAATGCCTTCAAACTGTAAAAGCTAAGAAAATCCACTTAATTGTTAGATGTACTGGTATGTGAATGAAAGGTACTAGAAGTTCATGTAATTTAAGGTGAAAATATTTATTTTAATTTTTGAAGCACTCTGAAAGCTGAATCTGATATGATTTAGGGCCTCAAGCTGCATGTGTAATAATGCCAGGAGGGTTATATTTTTGTTGATGCTAGTATGTTTTTGCTCTTCCCTCTCTAACGTCTTTTCAGAAGCATTAGATGTGGAGAATCAGCTGCCAGCTCTATCGGTTCTCGGTCTTCCTATCAAGTAGGGCTACTTTATCCTGTGGTGAGAAGATAATTTAATCTTCATATTCATTCCACCCACAGCAGTAAGTGAGCAGAGGCTGCCCCATTGTGTCCTGTAGTCTGGGGATGTTATGATATAGACTACTCTTCAATAGCCAAAAATGAGATTAGCAAAGTTAAAGTCAGATGGCTTTTCTTGAGTGCGAAGGTAAATAAGCATCCAGTATTTAATTTCCCCACAGCACCTGCTGTGGGTCTCTCTGTCTAGTCAAAAATAAAATATACTCTCTTGAAAGGGCATATTTACATTATTAAGTGTATTTGCTTGGTCAATTCAATTTCGACTAATGAAGCCTCCTAATAGATATGTGAATGATCTAAATTAAAGACACAGGCCACTACTATTCTAAATGCCACTCCTGTGTGTATAAATATAAAGAAAACTTTAAAAAACAGAGTTAAAAATAACCACAAACACTAGCTCACTGTTTTAACTAAGAATTAGAGAAGTTTTTAGAAAATTCTTACTGAGTGCTTACTTTTTAAAGGCACAAATGTTAAAACTAAATTATAAAATGAAGCCAGTAAAAACAGGAATTTCTGAAATAAATATACTTAGAAATGCATGAAGACTTGATTGAGATAACTTTTTTGACAGTTATGCTAAAGGCTTTCTTCCCCCCCCAAAACCTTTTTTTTGTTGTTGTTGTTAAAAATCACACCGAAAATTCTGCCCAAATGGAGACTGGAACAATGCCTTGAAACAGTGTTAATTGTCACCATGGAAACCAGAAGAATAAGCCATTTTGAAACTGGTATAGAAGGCACACATTGAGCAACTCGAGCATTTTTCTGCCTCCCTCAATGTTAAAGAACAAGATGCCTTGTCACTGTGAGGTCAGAGAAAGAAAACATCATGAAAGGGTTGTAGATGCTCGCCGTCTAGTAAATAAAAAAATAAAAAATAAACTATATACAGCTAATGCCATAAGACTCTATCTAGTGAATCTTTTTTGAAATAGAAAGATCATCAAAAGATGGCCAGGAATGGGGGGATGGCTTCCACCTAAGCAAAACTTCAGGGCTATATTATGTGAACCTTGCCCCCAAAGCTCCCTGGGAATTCTGCTGTTGTAATAAAACTTCAGAAGAGGAAAGAAAAAAGGCAGCATGATGGAATTCAAAATAATGCTCTAAAAGCACACAGAGAGATTAAGACATCCATTGTAAGACTTTTGTATGGTGCTTCTGTTGGTTATGCTGAAAAGAGACCAGACATTACTGAACGGAGAGTGAAGCTTTGGCTATGAGAAACACAAGAATTAACCAAAGAATTTTCTTGATTATTAGAATAGGGTTGTCAGATTCTGTGTCATCAGGGTTTGAGTATTTATATCTTACACCATTATTACTTTAACTGGACTTCAGGTGACTTTATACTAGGAAGAGTTAAAACAAGGAAAATGATCTAGTTATTAACATGACACATTTGAATATCTTTCCAGGTTCAAATTAATATCACAAACACCTGTATATCCAGCAAGATGCCCCCCCTTCCCCAAACACACCTGATATTATTAATAGACAGGTGGATAGATAAGAGAAAATACACTGAGAAAATAAAATATATCTTAGACTATCAGCAAGAAAGCATATGCTAGGAACACACAAAACATCAGACTACTGGAAAAATTATGTGTGAAAATATACATTTTTGCACAAATATGCAGAAATGTGGCTGTCTATGGCTCTCATGTGTTTTCTGGCTAGTGTTTGCCCTCCTCATTTGAGGCTTCATGGTGGCCCCTCAGCAAGTCCATGCCTAATGCCATTCAGTGGTAAACAAAGAGTCTTTTTATATAAAAGTCCAGGGTCTACGGCTCAGCTGTACATGCAGAATGCAGGAATCTGCTAGAGGCCAGTGTTGCCTTTGCAGCAGCTCTTGTGCTGCCCCCTTTTTCAGAAGACCAGTGTCCAGTATCTCAAAATGCATATGATGGTTCGCATGGAGTCCATATCACCGACACTTTCAGAAGATGTTCAAAATTGAAGAAGAGGGTTCAAGCCCAAGACAAATAATAGTTATTTCTTGCAAACTCCTTATATTTTACCATTAGAATTTATGGTGAATAATTGCACAGAGAAATTATAAAGACTCCTACAATTGTCCTTGTAAATTAATAATAGGTTTTCTTGATTGGGATAAATTTGCTGCTGAGCCTTTGGAAAAATTAAAAAGTGCAATGTCATTTAAAATTGCCAGAACTCGCACAGCAAATTACATCTGAGGTTAAGAATTGAGTTTTCCCCCCTCTTCTAGCTTATTCCATTTGCATGATCTGGAAATCACATTACATTGGCCATGTATTGTTAATTGGACATAGATTGCATTATCTTTAATATAAATCAAACTACAAATATTAAAATGAATTGCAAATTCCCTAATAGAAGATCATAAAACAATCTTTTTTAAAGTATCTCCCATTAATAATTTAATTCCAATTATATCACTCAGAGAACTTAAGTAGGAGAACTTATTTCTCCAATCATTTCTTTTACATAACAAATAACTAAGCCTTTTAAAATAAATATAGCCAGAGGAGAATTCATTGTTATAGAACAAAAATAAAAACATCAATAACTGAAAACTTTTCATGTCAATTTAATATAAAATATTGCAAAAGAACAAGTCCACCTGTCTTTTCCCTTTCCTACTCATGCTGAGGGTGAGAAAAAAGTCTCTTCTAGGCAAGATTCACTAAGTTTAAGAACTATTGTGATCACATCCTGTAAAATTATAAAATTGATCATTATTATTTTATTTGCTTTTTTAAAAAGGTTCTCTAGCCCCTTAGATATTTCTATAAATTTCATATCTTTCTGAAGCCTTTGCATGGCCTTTAATGAGTTTATATTAAATATTTAATACTGTTTAGGGCACATACACTACTACCAAAAACAGTTATATTCCCAGCAGTCCCACTGTTTCAGGCAGAGGACTTGATTGATCCTCCTAGCCTGAATTGAGTAGAATGAAAAGAAGCAGTTGGAAAATAGCTGCAATCATTTAATGCAGATGACCTCTGACAGCCTCGCAGCTCTTCTATCTGAACAGAAATTTGCATGGGGTCTCTGTGCAGAGGAACAATGTAACCTAAATGGTAGACAATCTTTATTCTAATGAAGTGGGTGTCAAGGTCAATGTAAAACTGCAATGATAAATGGTGCACCACTAGGCAAGAGAAGTTGCATAGGCATTGTAGTGCTTTCACATTAATTGAAGACTGAAATGCACTGCATGAAAAGCACAAGCCTCTCTTTCACCACAATGTGTTAATGCGCCAATACCGAAACGATTTCTTCAAGATGTTTGCCTATTGACATGTATCTTATTGTAAAAATAACACAAATAAGGAATTACGGCAAAAATGGACATTTTAGAATTTAGCATTTTCCTGGAATTACAAAAATTAAATAAAATGTCCCGAAACAACGTCTTGACACACCTAATGTGATTCCTTTGATCCCTTTTTCTTTTCTTTTCCTATTTGGACCTGTCTTTAATTAGTTTCAACCAAGCAACCTTTTATAGACCCCTTCATTGGGTACTTTCATGTTGAGCAAACTGTAAAGGAGGACCGAGGAGAGGAGAATCATTCAAATATTATTTTCCCCCTCACTTCTAAGTTTTCTGCTTAGTCTGCAGTTAAGATCTTCAGGTGTTGTTTGTCCTGGATGAAAATGTAATGAAAAGCCTATGGTTCATAAAAGAAAATAACTATTTTCTAGTGTGGGAACTAGAAAACTATAATCTGGTTGTTTGACATTGCCAAAATGACTGTACAGAATAATTACACCATTTCTTCAGTTGATCTAGCAATTCTGTGGCAGTCAATATTTTTCATCCTATAAAAATAAGGACAGTAAGCTGCTTTTTAAAAATCCTGATCTGCTTAAGCCTGTAGAGGAGACATTGTTTGCTAATACGCTCATTAGCAACCGAGCACTTTAACTTCATCAATTAAACAGGAAATGGAGTTGCACCATTAGTTTCACAATTTGTTATTATAAAATACTGATAAAAGCATATTACTAACCATTTGAGAAACATTTCCAGGCTCAACTCATAATACGGTATAAACTGGATGCATTTTTATGGTTGACTTTTTTTTCGGGTTCCAGTAAATTCTGTTGTAGCCACCTTTCCAACACTAAGCTTCCTGCTACAAATAGATTTTAATAATGCAATTACAGTTATACTAGTCAGGAATGGTCTGTGGGCTGTAGGTCTGTAGTCTTGACAACCAGAAGGCTATTAATATCCTTTACTATAAAATAAATGATATTGCCAGTCTGCAACTCTGATGTAAAAACAAACTGTCTCAAATAGAAATCAACATTCCTGAAATGATAATTCAGAGAAAAAAATGTTAACATGAAGGAGGATAGTGAAAAAGAAAAAAAAAAGTTACTGATGAAACTGTTTAAAAAACTGTACAGCTTCATCTGTGTGTGATTTGTCAGGTCTGAAGCTTTGACGTGCCCAAGGGGCAGACCCCAGCGGGGAGTAGGCTGCCGAGCTAAATAGCTGTGAAAGAAGTCTTAATGTAGGATGGAATTCAAACTAACCTTGACATGACCTCAGGAAAAATATGCAAAAAGTAAAATGAATGCTCTCTGCAAGATACATCCTAATTTTGTGGTGGAGCTGGTTAGTTTTACAAACATAACTGAGACCTTAAAAGAAAAATAGAAAGCTAGTAAAAGGGGAAAAGTTTAGAATTCAGGCAATAAACGTAAGCAGGCATGATGTGTTACTGTGAAGGCATGTGAACAGTTTGGAAAGAATCCAAATAAAAACCCACACTGAACAATATTGTTGTCAGCCTGTCTATTCAGGAAAATTGTTTTTTTTTTTTTTTAGGTTGAATATAAATGACACAAAGCCAAGATTACATCATTGCATTACAAAGTCTGTTGTGGCTTTTAGCTGAACAAGCCCCATGGATCTATTGGTTTAGGACAGTAATTCAGTAAGGAGGTTTTAATGTGTTATTTTTCCTCCAGTGTCAATAAAAAATAGAGAAATTTAAGGAAGAAATATTCCATGTGCTTTGTAGTCTATTTCTTGCTTTTGAACTGTATTTGATAAGCCAAACCCCAGTTTTAGTTGACGCATTTAGTCCTGATTTGACTCTATTATAAATTTTGCCTGTTTTAAAGTGATCAGCTTAGTAGGAAAGCATTTGCTCTAGCTCCCCAGCCAAGAACTGGCTAACTCACTGGATATATGGAAATTTTAATTGAGTGTCAACCTGTGTAGAAATTCAATCCTATTACCTTCTCAATGCAATTTTGTAGCAATACCAGTTATTTACTACACTACTAACCAGATTTTAAACATAATTAAATTGCTAAGAACATACACCTAAAATCTAATGACTTAAATCCCTACAGCAAGGATGTGAATTCCTGGATCAGGTGTACATACTTCCATTAGATTTTCAGAAGCATAAATTGAGCAGATGGATGCAATCATTTAGAAGCACAGAAGTACAGGAAGTTTTGCTGAGAACCTGTTGAACAACCATATGTAAAGATCACTGTTTAATGGATGTCATGCCATAGGTTTCTTCTTTGGTCCATACTTATTCAATATTTTATTAATGACACAAATAAGGAAAACATAAATATAACAAATTGATCAGATTGCCAGATTATACTGTCATTGATCAGTAAATAATAATAAATATTTTAGCTTAGAGATCATAAACTCAAATACCTGAAGACAGTGGTATACTAGTGAACTGGCTCTCTGGAGAAAAAAAAAAGGAAAAAAAAAAAAAAAAACAAAAAGAAAAAGCCCCAATTTGTAGTGTTTGTTGATTTCCCTGGTGTAAATATTCCCACCATGGCTGATTCTAATCTACCAATGGTTGTTACTTGGGCAAAATTCCTGAATATTTAACGATATACTTTTACAAGCCAGTATTAGCCAGCTCTAACAGCCCAGTATCAGGCAGGTGATATAAAGGAGTTGAGTGGGGCAAAGATAAGTCTTCTCCTCTCTTTCATATTCTGACTATTGTTAGTGTCATGGAAAAAGAGAACTATTTTCTCTACCACAAGACAAAAATGCATAAATGTGATTATTACTAACATCTAATACCAGTGAGGAGATAACCGTGTGAAGTGTGAAGGATGGGAGAGCATATACTCCATCTAAAAGGGGCAACCCTTACTCAGCTCTGCTGACTCTTCCTGTATGGGAATATGGCTTCAATATGGCTTCAGTATGGCCAGGTATATTTTTTAAGAGAAGCCAAAAAAAAATGTACTTTCATGTGAAATCTCATAATTTTTATATGTTGCATTAAAACTTTTTAATACTACACAGACCAAACTGTTTCTCTAACTTGGATCTAAATCTGCTGGCAACTACTTCACAATGTCTATTTCAGATGATAATAGACTCTAAACGGAACAAAACATGCTGGCATAATGGATTAAATCTAAGAAGGAGAAATGACAAATGTCAAGCCTGACAGAGTTAATAACCACCCCATCTCACCCTACCCCACGCTCCCCTCCAAAAATATAAAAATGTTAAAACTGCATAAAGAATGGAGGTGACTAGGCTTCAATTGCCTTTAGGTTCAATGTGAGTCAACAGATAATGGAAAGTAGATGTAAAAAAAAGAAACAGACTGGGCTTGGTGGCTCACTCCTATAATCCCAGCACTTTGGGAGGCCAAGTTGGGAGGATCACTTGAGGCAAGGAGTTTGAGATCAGCCTGGAAAACATAGAAAGACTACATCTCTACAACAAGTTTTTAAAAAAGTAGCTGGGTGTAGTGTCATTCACCTATAGTCCTAGCTACTCAGGTAACAGATAAATTACCTTACTGTGATTTACTAGGCCTAAATCTGCATTCCAGGTTCTGCTTAAGTTCCATATTGCAAAAGCAACCTAAATAACATATTAAGTGTCCAAAGGAGAGCACTCGAGTAAGAGAGAAGATTCAACACTTTCCCAAGGGTCAAGCTGTTGAAGGAATTAGAGGTATTCAGCCAAGGGGCAAATAAGAGCTAGAGGTGAGAGAAGAGAGAGAGGACACCTTAGCAGATTTTGAATATTTACAGGACTTTTAAATAGAAAATATTAATTTGTTGCACCTGACCTCAGAAGTCAGGCTGCTAATCAAAGGCTAAAGTATAAGTAGGAACACAACGTGGAAGTTAGTGAGCTCCCATTCACCAGAGGCATTCAGGCAGAGAGACCTGAACAAATCTACCTGGCTGGGATATTTTATGGGATAAAGAGGCATTGAATGATGATTGGCCTGGAAGATAAGAGTCTAAAGTTCCTCTCTGTTTTAGAAAGGTGAGCTTCCTTGGGCCCACATACACAGTATCAGCCATAACAATCACATTGTACTATGTAGAAGAAATACCAAGATTGAAAAACAGCAAGTTAAGAAAAAGCTGTCACTCGCTGGAATAAGATTCAGATGCAAATTCTAATGTGGAAAAATCTGGGAAAACAACAATGAAGCAATGCAAGCTATGCGATCTAAGCTCAAGATAGGACATGGAAAACCAAAAGAAGTGGCAAGGTTAACTAAAAATTCTGAAACCATCTTCAGTCCATCTTAGTTTACAGAGGTATTTCACTGAATTTGAGATATCAAATAAAAGCTTCAAAGTCCTTTTATTTGATAAATATATTACAGGAGACTTCTACTATAGGATTTATGTGGTTAGGCCCATATTTCACCAAGGTCCTTCCTGTAGATATTTTTAAAGACATAAACTTCACAAATGCCACTCGAAATTTTCCTTCCATCAGTACAGATCTTTCTGCAACAGAATCTAAGAAGTGGTTATAACCCTTAACACCAGCAGCACGGGCATAATGGCAGTCTCTCTTCCATGCTATGAAACTTCATGGTTGTGCTTTATTATGTCAAAAATCTACACATCTCAATGGTTTTCCCGCACATTCCAATTCACTTCAGTGATGATGTGGATCATTGCTATAACACATCATGCCTGCTCTAATTACGGTTTCATTATAATGCACCATATCAGGGCTGTTGTAATGTCATGTCAGCACATAGTAAGAATAGTTATGCAATTATGTAATATCTATTAGAGTATGCAATGGAGGATGGAAAAAAACTTGAGGAGTAGCAATTAATGTAATGAAACTCAGTTTTCTTCTTCAAAAAACTCTCCAATTTAAAAGTACCATTTCTTTTGTTCTTCATCCGCCAACCTAAATGAACATCTTCAAACACAGCTATTTTTGTTTAATTGGGTACTAATATATAAGTGTTTTTAAGAGACAGGGGTCTCGATATGTTGCCCAGGTTATTCACAGGCGTGACCATCGTACAGTATATCCTCTAACTCCTGGGCTCAAGCCGTACTCCTGCCTCAGCCTCTGAATAGCTGAATAGCTGGGACTACAAGCACACACCACCATGCCCAGCACCACTACATAATTTAAAATTTAATGGATTTATAAAATAAGCAAAATAAGAAGAAAAAGAGAAAAGTCCTTGACTTTAGCTGTTTTCCATATATAACGAAAGAATAAATTTACCTATATATGCTACAAGAAAATCGGTAAAAATTTAAGTGTAGTAAAGTCCTGTGAAGGGTTACTATTATGTAAGCTTCAAACACAACAGTTACATTCTTCTGTCTTTCTTTACCTCTTCTGCAGACATAGCACTTTTTGCCTCACCCCCTAAAACCTGATTGACCAGCCATGTCCTAAATAAACTGATAATGAAATGAGATAAAGCATTGATATCCATATTTACACCCCTATACTATGACCATAAATATTCATTGCCTTTAGTCTAGCTGCCCAAATCTATCCAAATATCTATAAAAATAGAAATATTATTTGTCCTGTAAATCTGAAGAATAAACTTTCAAAGAATAACAGCTATGTCTTCTTTGGTTGACCGTGGAGTGTCTTGAATATTTGTGACCTTCAGAAAACCCTGAGTCAATGAATAGTTTCTCAAACTAAGTGATACGTGAAGTACTATCTGTTGTTTTAACATACAATCATAGAAGAATTTATATATCAAAGCTTACCACATAGCTTTATAGCTGAATTACAGGCCTGTTCAATTCCAGTATTTATAATGAAAATGCTGATGAAGCCTAAACTATGGATGTGTATGGTTATGCAGCAGCAGCAGCAGCCATTTCAAATATAGATATATTTTTAGCATTAGGAGGCACCAAGTTTGTTTAAATCTGGACTTTTTTTCTACAATTGCAAGTAATGTTAATAGCACACTGTAAATGTTAAGGCTAAGTGTGCAATGTCAAAATAGACTGGATCTCTCTGAAAATTGGAAATTCAGGCTTTTCAAACATAATCCAGATGTTTGGCTTTTATTCAGATTTCAAGAAAGAGGGAACTAATATGATA
This sequence comes from Indri indri, assembly GCA_004363605.1. Classification (NCBI taxonomy): domain Eukaryota; kingdom Metazoa; phylum Chordata; class Mammalia; order Primates; family Indriidae; genus Indri; species Indri indri. The sequence goes on from RJWJ010005333.1 coordinate 19,609, forward strand.
TAAAATTCATACATGCATATTTCATTAGTGCCTTTTGTATCACTGAATTAAACATTCCGAAACGTGCTTTTCCCAAATCACATAGAGTTTTAAACCAAAGCAGTTGCCAAGATGTTGCACACCTCAAAAATAACGCCACAGTAATTTCCTAAGAAAGACATTATATATTTTTTGATAATGTTTCCTCAAGGAGATATCTTGTTTTCTCTCTGAGGATAAGAAGAAAAATGAGAAATAGAACACTATAGCCACCATAGTTTATCAAAAAGGTGTTACTGCAGAACATGGTAACTTTTGAAATCTAAAAGAATCAGTGGTCTAAATAAAGGATGAAAGCACTATTGTCCTTATTGTCATCATCAAAAAACTATCTTTTCAAGTTTAGTGCAAATGGGCATTCCCCAGGGATTGATGATTCCGCACTAAGACGCTGTACCCAGAATTTACCATGTGATACTAGGTGTTAAGACAGCTGATCAAAGCATTTCCAGAGTTGCTTGATCCTAAAAACAATGAAAATGCTATCATAACTTTATGTATTCACATTGTAGCTTTTAAATAGGTGTTTTTAACTTTTCAAAGGTTTTCACCTCTACAATCTTAACAGATCCATAACGCTATGGAGTTTTTCTTGATTACTGCTCAAATCCTTGTATGGTAAAAATATTTGATGCCTTAGGCTACTTTTCGAGGGTATCTCTGGTGCTTTCACTTCATATAAGGACAAACGTAGTTTCAGAGTTAGATCATAAGCTTCTGCAATGGACTGTATGAAGTCAGGGACCATGTGTTCACTGCAATTCTTAGCATTATGCTTTAGATATAGAAGGAAGTTAGAAAATATTTATTCATTTGAATTTCCTCCAAAAGAAAGTCCAGGTGGGCATATATCAGCTGTTGAAATATATGCCACATATAAGGTTAGTACACATAAATGAGTACATTGTGATTACCTTATTTATCTTTGAACATCATTCTCTGTGAAAACTTATTTGGTAAAACATCTAATACAGAAGTATTTTTCTCAATTTTCAAGTAGAAACCATGAGCACAGTTAATTGTTTCCCATGGACAGGAATGGTTAATAGAAGAAAATCTTCTATAAAATCTATCAAAGGAAAGAGGAAGGTGACAGCAGTTCTTTGAATATTTTAAGGGCACCTTTCATGAGGCTGTGTTTTCTCATAGCAAGAACATTTGATCAGGATGCAAGAAGCTAAGCCTAATTTCCAGTTCTAACACCAGTATGCTATAGACTTAAAAACCTTTCTATTCTAGCTCTCCCCTCTGCATTTTTGTTTATTTGGGGTGCTTACCCATATTTATCAGATAGATATTTTAAGAAAATAAATTTTAGAGATTTTAGGCTTTAAGCCTTAAGCACTATTGCTCCAGCCTCAGAAAGCCTATCATTTCAATGGATTGTTCTGTTTTTATTCTCTGATGGCAAGCCCATAGGGAAAGTTAGTAATATTACTTCTGTCTTACAGATTAAAAATTGATACATAGAAGCTAAGTGACTTGCCTAAGGTCAGTAAGATAGTGCTAAAATCCAGAAATAGAATTTCAGGAGGAATATCAACTTAGCTTACTAGGTCATACTATTGCTCTTGAAAATGCATCTCTAGATCTCAGTCCAGAAGTCTGAGGAAATTGGTATACCCAGAGAGTATAATGTAAATAAGATCAAGATTGCCATTCAAAGTGACTTTGGAGTGGCCAAAATACACTTAAGAACGCCACACTTATAACTCTGTGGCCAGATTAATTTTGGTGTGAATTTATCCTCCAAAACTCCATAGATTTCACTTTTATTTTTATTTTTTTAGAGACAGGGTCTTGCTATATTGCCCAAGTTGGTCTTGAACTCCTGGCCTCAACTGATCCTCCCACTTTGGCTTCCCAAAATGCTGGGATTACAGGCATAAGCCACCATACCCAGCCAAAAATTCCACAGATTTTTTTAATAGCATGAGGTTGAGGCTAAAAGGGCAGATAGGAGAGTTCTCGTTGATAGTCAAGACTGTCACTCAGAAGGATGACGGCTCAGAGTGGAAACTCTAGGGTACAAGTGGAAATTTATTGGTCTAAACTAAGACCATAAAGAACAAACTTCCATTATGATAACTGCTTTTGAGCATTTTTTCTAGCTATGTATAGGAGTCCCCTATAAACATGCAGGGAAGTTTATTAGAACAGTTCCATCACATAGAATATGTGTATGTGTGTGTGCATCTAATCACAAGAGACATGAGTGATAAATGTAAGGTGGATCAAGAAGCAAAGATTTGGAGAACAAAACGAAGGAAATGCATAGATGTATGAAGAAAAAGTAATGAGTAAATTGGGAAAATTACAAAGGTTTAGCCAGATAGGGGAAACAATTACTAGTCTACAGAGAATAAATCATAAAAAACCACATAAAAATAAACAGCACTGTATAAAAGGAAGGAAATTACAGGTAGAGAGGTCTTCAGTGAATGACTTTCCTAAAATAATAACATGAAAAAATATGATGACAATGACTTAAAAATTTGCATAAGGGCTGAAAAAATTCCTTAAGAAATTGGAACCAAATGAAGCAGAAGTACAAGAATGTGGCCATTTAACACAGCTCACAGCCACAACAATGGATAACTTTTAAAGAAGAAAGAGGTATTAAAACTTGGGATTTTGAGGTTTTTCCCTAAGCACCATTGATAGGAAACCTCTTCACTGGGCACCACCAGTCCCACAACTGTTACTTCTGCTTTTGTTCTGTTGTTGGCTTGCCATATGATCCAAGGGAAGTAATTTCATACTTCCATGGTCATCACACATCTGTAAAACAGGGACAAAGATATACTTGACACTTATCTAAGAAGTAAATAGAACATGTTTGTAAGAAATTTTAGATCTCTATGTAAAATGAACCATTAATAAAAAGTCTTTGATTTTAATACACGTAACTTTTGTAATAAGATTCTTTTGGTTTATTTGCAAGTTAGACTGTAAATTTCCCATTGTTGTTTTTTTTTAATCTGTCTTAGAAATAATGTATTGTAATTACTGTCAGGCTACATTAGAGAGTAAAATAAGTCACATTAGGGTGAAGTTATTGGAAAGGTAAACGTTATACATATATATATATATACAGACACACTCAATTCCCACCGTTTAGAAAATACATCAACAAAGTATTACTATTGTTTTTACCCTTAATGAAGGGAGGAGGGAACATGTTGCTATTACCCAGTAATACTACTCTTAAAACCTATACACATAGAAGCATTTAATTACTCACCGTATTATTGATTCTACAAACATGGTAACAGAAAAGGACCCATACCTAACATTTTAATGTCTAAATCAATGAGATTCAAGGAGATTTATTTTAAAAAAAAAAAGAAAAAAGAAAAAGTTAAAATATATGCCTGGAATCACAGTGTCCACGTTCAAACTTCGTTTGCATTGCTTACTGTGTACTTGCCTGTGCAGTACTTGTTCATCTGGTGATAATATTAATATTTACTTCATTAGGTTGCTGTGAGGATTGAATGAGCTAATACATGCAAAGATCCTAGAACAATTCCTGTTACATAATAAATATTACACACAAATGTCTGTTCATACTTTTTTTAGCATGCAAAGTTGTATGCTAAGAAAATATGACCTTTGGCATAACTTTTTCATCTTTTTTATGCCATCAGTTTTTATATTTGTATATATAACTTCTCTTCACTAAATGAAACATTGAATCTAGGAATCAATATACAACAGAATGAAAAAAAAACTTGCCTTTTATTGACTTTCATTGAACACATGGAATAAAAGCTATTATGATTTGTCAGTGGTTTTTCATTCTTCTTCAGCATGTCTTCCTGGTTTTAGTAAAGTCCTAGGAACAGGTCAAGCTAATTTCCAGATCTGAGATTTCTTTTTTTTCCTTCATTGCATTCCTCTGTAATGTACCTATCTCCATGACACTTATTTAATTTTTATCCATCAAGGTCCAGTTTCAGTATCATTTCTTTTTTTTCTTTTTCTTTTTTTTGTTTGAGACAAGAGTCGCACTCTGTCGCCCAGGCTAGAGTGCCATGGCATCATCATAGCTCACAGCAACCTCAAACTTCTGGGCTCAAGCGATCCTTCTGCCTCAGCCTCCCAAGTAGCTGGGACTACAGGCATGTGCCACCATACCCAGATAATTTTTTACATATATATTTTTAGTTGTCCGGCTAATTTCTTTCTATTTTTGGTAGAGACGGGTCTCGCTCTTGCTCTGGCTGGTCTCGAACTCCTACCTCAAGCGATCCACCCGCGTCAGCCTCCCAGAGTGCTAGGATTACAGGCGTGAGCCACCGCACCTGGCCCTCAGTATCGTTTCTTACATAAAGACTTTCTAAGAAGATAAGCACTTATTTTTCATACCACACTAATTTGCTACCTATGCTATTATTTCATGTTTTTTTGGTTTTACTTTTCTAAACGGATTATAAATTACTTACAGAAAAGAATAATCTTCCGTTTTACTTGGTTTTCCATAGCATATCATAATATCTAACCAATGCTTATTGCCTCATCCTCATATAGTCACTAATAAAAGACAACATCATTCCTTATTCTTTTTTTAAAAAAGGTGGAATTATTAGACTGTTAATTCTAATATATGTACTAGGACATATAAACTATGTAATTTTCAAAATATATGTGAGAAAATAAGAGATTAAGGTAGAAAATATCTTTGTGCTTAGGCATATAGAAAGTAATACAAATTTCATAAGTTGTTAGTTGAGTTTGATACCAATTAGCGCAGTTTGTAAAGTAGAAAAACTTGTAATCAATTTTTCCTGAAGCAAGTATGAATCTGACTCCAACCATACAGCTCTCCAGAGAAGTAGCCCCAGTAGGGAATTTGAAATTAGACTGATTACCTGTCACTAGATCTCCCAGAGTAGACTTTGAATTCAAATGTGAGCCTGTTCTTTACCAAAATGCCTTAGGGACCATTTAGGTCCTTTCCTCATAGACAGCTAAATGCCTTTAGCTGTATTTGCCATGACATCCAATGTGACAATTCAAATGTTGTATAATCCAGCAATGTGTGTACCACAATACAAGCAGAAGATTAAGAACAGGTTGCTCATATGATATGAAATGATCCATTCTCAATGGAAATATAAGTGAATATATCTGTTTTATGCTGTGAAAAAAACTGAGAAGCATTTGGTAATTAAGCTTAAAGAAAAAGATAGAAAAATTAAAATATGTAGAAAAGAAGACATTAAAGAGAAAGCTGAACTTCCATAATAGACTGAGGAAAAGATACTGTAGAGAATCCAAATGAATAGTTATCTACCACTGAATAAAAGTAAAAGGGAAAGGAAAGCATCCAAGAAGTTTCATAAAATACGTATTTTCAACACTACTTGAAATGGACAAAAAATATTATGGCATTTAGGATCTACACATTTTAATTTTTTTTTTTTTTTTTGAGACAGGGTCTCAGTCCTTTATCTCAGCTAGAGTGCAGTAGCATCACCACAGCTCACTGCAACCTCCAACTCCTAGGCTCAAAAGCCGTCCTCCTACCTCGGCCTCCTAAGTGGCTGGCACTACAAGTGTGCACCGCCACACCCGGCTAATTTTTCTATTTTTTGTAGAGACAGGGTCTTGCTCATGCTGAGGCTGCTCTTGAACTGCTGACTTCCAGCAATCCTCTGGCCTCGGCCTCCCAAAGTGCTACGATTATAGGCATGAGCCACCCCACCCAGCTTTAGGAACTACACACTTCTTATGGTAGTTAAAAAAAATACAGGCATACTTCATTTTATTGAGCTTCACAGATATTGTAATTTTTATAAACTAAAGGTTTGTGGTAACCCTGCATGCAGCAAGTCTATCAGCACCATTTTTCCAACAGCATGTGCTCACTTCGTGTCTCTGTGTTACATTTTGGTAATTCACACAATACTCAAACCTTTTCATTATTATTATTATTATTATTATTATTATTTTATACAGGGTCTCATTTTATTGCCCTGGTAGAGTGCAGTGAAGTCATAATAACTCACTGTATCCTCAAACGCCTAGGCTCAAATGATCCTCCTGCCTTGGTCTCCTGAGTAGCTGGGACTACAGGCATGTGCCACCATGCCCAGCTAATTTTTCTATTTTTTTGTAGAGATGGAGCTTCCCTCTTTCTCAGGCTGGTCTTGAACTCCTGGCCTCAAGCAATCCTCCTGCCTTAGCCTCCCATTACAGGCGTAAGCCACAACGCCTGGCCTTTATCATTATTATATCTGTTATGGTGATCTGTGATCAGTGATTATTTATGTTAATACTGTAATTGTTTTGGGGTGCCACAAAGCACACCCATATAAGACAGGCACTTAACCCATAAATGTGTGTGTTCTGACTGCTCCACCAATCAGCAGTTCTCCCATCTCTCTCCCTTTCCTTGGATCTCCCTATTCCCTGAGATATACTGACATTGAAATTAGGCCAATTAATAACCCTACAATGGCCTCAAAGTGTTGAAATGAAAGGATAGCCTCAGGTTTCTCACTTTAAATCAAATGCTAGAAATCAATAAGTTTAGTGAGGAAGGCTTGTTGAAAGCTGAGATAGGCCAAAAGCTAAGCCTCTTGTACCACTTAGCCAAGTTATGAATGCAAAGGAAAAGTTCTTGAAGGAAAATAAAAGTGCTACTCCAATGAACACACAAATGATAAGAAAATGAAACAGCCTTACTACAGATAGGGAGAAAGTTTGAGTGGTCTGGATAGAAGATCAAACTAGTCACAACATTCCCTTAAGCCAAAGTCTAATACCAAGCAAGGCCCTAACTCTCTTCTTTTAAGACTGAGAGAGGTGAGGGAGCTACATAAGAAAATTTGTAAGCTAGCAGAGGCTGGTTCACGAGGTTTAAGGAAAGACACCATCTCTATAACATAAAAGTGCAAGGTGAAGCAGCAAGTGCTGATGTAGAAGCTACAGCAAGTTATTCAGAAGATCGGGCTAGGATCATTGATGAAATGAATAAATAACAGATGAAATGAACTAAATAACAGATTTTGAGTGTAGACAAAACAGCATTCTATTGGAAGAAAATGTCATCTAGGACTTTCCTAGCTAGAGAGAAGTCAATGTCTGGCTTCAAAGCTTCAAAGGACAGGCCAACTCTCTTGTTAGGTGCTAATGCAGCTGGTGACTTTAAGTTGAAGCCAATGCCCCCTGACCATTCCAAAAATCCTAGGGTCCTTAAGAATCATGCTAAATCTATTCTGCCTGTGCTCTATAAATAGAACAACAAAGTCTGGACAACAGCACATCTGTTTACAGCATGGTTTATTAAATATTTTAAACTCACTGTTGAGATCTACTGCTCAGAAAAAAGTTCCTTTCAAAATATTACTGCTCATTGACAATGTACCTGGTTACCCAAGAGCTCTGATGGAGATGTAGAAGGACGTTAATGTTATTTTCATGCCTGCTAACACAACATCCATTCTGCAGCCCATGCATCAAGGAGTAATTTTGACTTTCAAGTCTTATTACTTAAGAAATATATTTTGTAAGGCTACAGCTGCCATAGATTGTGATTCCTCTGATGGATCCGGGCAAAGTAAATTGAAAACTTTCTGGAAAGGATTTACCATTCTAGATGCCATTAACAACATTTGTGATTCATGGGAGGAGGTCAAAATATCAACATTAAAGGAGTTTGGAAGTTGATTCCAACTCTCACGGATAACTTGAGGGGGTTCAAGACTTCAGGGGAGTAAGTAACTGCAGATGTGGTAGAAACAGCAAGAAAACTGGAACTAAAAGTGGAAGCTAAAGATATGACCAAATTGCTACAATCTCGTGATAAAACTTGAACAGATGAGGATGTCTTCTTACAGAACAGCAAAGAAAGCAGCTCTTGAGATTGAACCTATTCCTGGTGAAGATGCTGTGAACAGTGTTGAAATGACAACAAAGGATTTAGAATATCCTATAAACTTGGGTGATAAAGCAGTGGCAGGATTTGAGAGGATTGTCTCTAATTTTGAAAGTTCTACTGTAGGTAAAATGCTGTCAAACAGCATCACATGCTACAAAGAATCATGGAAGGAAGAGTCAATCGATGCATCAACTTCAGTGTTGTCTCATTTTAAGAAATTGCCACAGCCACTCCAACCTTCAGCAACCACTACCCTGATCAGTCAGCAGCTACCATCACAGAGGCAAGACCCTCCACCACCAAAAAGATTATGACTCTTCGAAGGATTAAATGATTGTTAGCATTTTTTAGCAATAAAGTGCTTTTAAATTAAACACATTTTTTAGACAATGCTATTGCACACTTAACAGACTACAATGCAGTGTAAAGACAACTTTCGTATGCACTGAGAAACCAAAAACTTTGAGCACCTCACTTTATTGCCATAATCATGTTATTGTAGTGTTCTAGAACTAAACCCACAGTATCTCTGAGGTGTGCCTGCTTTGTTTGCCCATGAGTTTGTTCTGTTAGCCTTTGAAATTGAGTCGAAAAATTCTGATTTTGCCAGATTGCTTACAAGCAAAGTCAATTACTAATTGAAGTAATCTTTGATTCTTTTCACCAAAGACAGAATACTGAAGTTGGAATGGACCTTAGAGACACTCAGTCCATCCCCCTCACTTTATAGATGAAGAAAATGAGACCTGAGAGGATAAGAATAATTGCCCGAGGGGAATCTGGCCTCCTTCTCCAGGGGTTTATCACATGGTTTCTCAATCTTCCTTTGCTAACGCTGGTCTTTAGTAAAGCTTAAAAATAAGATCAAAGAAAACTCAAAAGGGGATCTATAGAATAAAATAACATAAACTGGGACACTGAGATGAGGTCCACCCATTCTCTTCAAGAGAGATTAACATGGAGATCTAAGCATCAGTAGCCTTTGTCTTTTCCTGAGGAAGCTATAATATTGGTTAACCCTGTATATGTACGAGAGTGGAACTGAGTCATGGTAAAGCAATTAGAGTGACAACTAAGCTCCTATTAAAAATCTACTGTGCATGTGTACGTACAAGTATGCATTTAAATATTTTTATTTTATTTTTACTGTTTTTTTTAAACTGTTTCTAACTCTGATCTAGAATTCATTTTCTGAAAAGGTCAGTGTGAAATTATTTTCAGGGCCAAAAATGAAATGTAGGGTTCACAGAGCAATTTCAGAGCAGTCAAGTAACCAGAGAAGTGCCATAAGAGCACAGTAACAGCCAAAGTTGGAAGAAGTGCATAGGATCCACTTTTTGATTTTCTTTGGGTCCCACAAGCACATAGAGCATAGGAGGCCACCTGGTGGTGAAATGAACCAATTAACCATTTAATGTTACAGTGAAAAGCAACAGAACAGGAGAGTTTGGATTGTTACAATAGGAAAATTAACAGGTATTATTGCAACACAGCAGACAGAAAACTGAACTGGGAAATCATTCAAGTCTGCAGAATAAGGTATATTCCTAAAGCGTTGCCATAATAGTTATTATTTATACCAGGGATTGGCACACTTTTTCTGTGAAGAGCCAGATAGTAAACTATGTTGACCATATGGTCACTGTGCAAACTACTCAACTCTACTACTGTAGTGTAAAAGCAGCCATAGATACTATATAAATGAATGTGCCTGACTGTGCTCCAATAAAACTTTATTTAAAAAATGGGCTGTGGGCTGGATTTGACTTGTAGGCCATAGTTTGTCAACCCCTGATTCTGTATTATGTATTGAACTCATACTATTTACCAAGCACCAGGTGAACCCCTCACATATATTATCTCACTGAATCCTTACAACAGCCTCCCAAGGTGGGTGTTATTATCCCCATTGTGTAGGTTTGAAAACTGAAGCTTAAAATGTTTAAATAATTTGGTGGAAAATGCTAAACTCCTTCTACCTTAGAAATGCTTTATGTAGCCTCATGACCATGTTTTTCTCTGTGATTGCACACACTTGTTCTGACCCTCCCTCCCATTTATCTTGCAGAGGCTGCTTTTGGTTTTCCCTCCATGGTAACTTTGCTCCTGTTTCTCCACCTCATGTTCTCTTGAAATGTTGTTTGTATCTTACCATCTCTTTCTCCATCACTTCTTTTATGTTTAAAAACTTTATGTCAGTTTTTATAACAACAGATGTAAGCAAGCATGAAAAAGAGACAAAAGCAATGTATTAAAAATAGCCACATACACAACAATAAGCCAAGGAAATTGTCATACTGTGTATGCTCCAAATGGAATGTGAGCCAAAAACACGACGCTCACTCTTACATAAATAATATATTATGTATCCACTGGGAGAAGAAGCAGCTCTGTCCCTAAATGGAAAGAGGATTTTTTTGGTCCGTTTTTATGTCATTTTCTTTTTCTTTTTAAACTCTATTTTTTTAAGGTACACACTATAAGTCATACCATTTCAGACAGGCTATATTCCTCTTCCAAACCATCCATGAACTATTTTATTAACTGTTAATAAGAGAGTTGAAAAACCTGCTGGAGAAATCCATGGAGCTTGTTAAAGCCCCTCAAATATATGGATTTACCAGCAGTCTCTCAATATTAGCATATTTTTTCCTACAAAAGAGGATGGAAGTGGTTTCAGATGGAGAATAGACAAAACTGAAATAAATGACTTTAAAAACTTTTAACCTGAAAACTGCAAAAGCTTGAGAAATGTGACTTATAGAAAACAGAATAGGTTTAATTACAGAGCATGAATTTTCGCTGATTTGACAATTAAACCTAACAACAGAGTGGATTTACACTGGATATAAGAAGACTTTGGGAGCAGGGAAAGTTGTTAAACATTTTAACGGGAGGTGGTGGAATTCCCTCTGGAAAGATCTTTAATGGAGGACAAATTCTCTCCTATTTGGAGTGGATAAAAAAAACAATCCTTGAAAGAGAGGGAATGAAATGAAGGTCCTTTCGAGGTCACTTGCAGTCCTGAAACTCCACTGAAATTCTCACTTTCCGCTGCACTAAATAACTGTATAAAAGCTCTAAGAGATTTACTTTGGAATATGCAGGAGAAAACAGTGATTAAGCAGGTGATTCAATTCAGAAAGTATTTATTGAGTGCCAAATATCATCTAGCCCTGGGGAGATGCCCACCCCAGCAGGGCACAGGTCTGAGCAGCAGTGTGGATAACAGACAGGGAACACAATTATTCACTTCAGTTAAAAATTAAAAAAAAAATCTTTGTGCTCCAATCAGCTTTCTGGAACTATTTCCTGAACTTGGTGAGCTCAAAACTCCCAAAAGAGCTGGCTGTCACATGAGATTTCTGGCAGTACTCATGGTATCCCTGGATCTTTTTGTAAACAGAAAAGGCTTCTGACAGTGTTTCCATACTTTATTTCTTTTTCTAACCCAAACTTGGACGGATAGAGCCTCATGAAATTATCATCAAAACATGGATTATAAAATGCTAGCCAAATTTGAATTCTTTTGCTAAATTTCCATGTTGCAGAAAAAGATTTCAATTAGCTCAACCCTAGAGATTCATTTATACTTAAGTTTTAGTGAACATGAGGATTTTTACTTATGGTTTATGAAACAACCATTGTTTCACAGAATGGGTCTTCAGTACCACCATTCAGTACCACCAGGCAGATGAGAATGAGGAAGAGGAGAGCAAAACGTACAGACAGGAATGTTTATCATGCATATTTTTAAATGCTGAAGAAAGCTGAGGAGGAAAGACAAAGTTCAGTAGGAGGGCAGTAAACCTAAAAGGATATCAAGGTGGACACAAATAGGGCCAAGAAGTGAACTCATCAGAAATATTTATCAAATTCTAATTTTAAGTGGTACATCTTTTAACTTTTTCTTAAAATTCAAAAATCATTAAAGTTCACAATCACTAAGTAAAAAATATTATAAATGACCCCATATAAAGATTTTTTTAAAATTATGAATAGTGTAAAACTTTTTAAAAATGAAAATGTGGGGAAAAGTTTCAAAAGTATGTTTCAGCCCTCTTCTGGTATTATAGCAGTGAAATTTAATTTTAAAATTTTCATATTCTGAATTAGTTAGCTACAGCTTTGGGAAGATGGGTCACTCTTTTAGACTCTCTCTCTCTCCTCTTTCCCTCTCATCATGATGGTCTTGGATCAAAGAGCCAGCCCACGTCCAAGTCCCTTATTATTTTTCTCACCCCCTTCATAATTACATTTTTAGAAACACATACTAATCTGAAGTCATACATAATTTTCTGTGATGAATGTGTCAATAAACTCTCCTGCCAACTATGGTACAAGAATAAATCGTGCAATATACCTACCATTTCTAATGACTGTTCATGTTCACCTATTGTTTGATTTTTAGATTTTACATTTGCACGGTTTGTGTTATCCTCGTATGTATAAATAATCATTCTGGTATGTACCTAACTAATCAAGAACACATCAGAGAATAGTATGGTCTGAGAGGCTGGTGACTAGCCAAAGAATTATGGTGATTAGTTGTGCATTTTTGTACCATTTATGTCTCAGACATGGGTATCCTTGTCCTTCCCTTCCTCTCTCCCTCTTTCTTTCCCTACCACTCTCTCTTTCTCCCTGATATCAACCCTGGCCAAAGCTGAGTACTTTTAGTATTAAGAACTGTATTTATTGCATTTCGGTTTTCTAAGAAAAGAGATTTTTATTTTTGTTTCATATATAACATGAAAGACCACAAAGCTTTAGACTTAATTATCACAGCATAAAAATAGAATTGTTTTCTTGAAAAAGTAATGAATTGATAGCATAGTTCTGATTAATAAAGTTTAATTAATTATTGAGTAAGCCACGTTGGAAATATGTTTTTCAATGTATATTTATTGAGTTTTTATTATGTGCCAGGCATTGGAGATATATTAATAAACAATCAATAAACAGACATGAACCCTGCCCTCCTATAGGAGAGTCTAACAAAAATTATAATAATTCATTCTTAAATTTGGTCCACAGAGTCCAAATCTACCATCATTATTTAAAAATATGCATTTAATTAATAACCAAGAGCTCACAGCTAAATTATCCTCAAAGAGGGCTTTCTCGGGGAAACACTTGTCAGTGTTGAAAGGGATAATACTATTGTAATGAAGGTAGAAAAATCCAATATGCCAAGATTTACAATATAGAGATGTGCTCCAGACTGAAACTTGGCACATATGAAGGAATTTTATATAGTTATTTATATATGCATGATTTAAATGTCTTAGGACTAAAAGCAATCTGGTTCAAGGAATCTGGCTTCATCCAAATTCAGTCCTGCTGAAAGACTTTTTTTAATTAAATAAGTTAATACAGTGTGTGTATATATGCACACACATAAATGTGTGTGCATAAATACATTTCTGTATGTGTAACTCTTCCACAAACTTCCCAGTTTTCATTGGTTAAAATGAGATGACAAGGGGAATATAAAAAGATCACAAATTTTTTTTATGCAAATGTCTATAAGCACATAGAATCAACTACTTAGGAAAACAGCTGAAATAGTAAGTTCAGCTGAGTTTTAGGAGGGTATAGATATCTTTCTGGAGAAAGCTAGAGCTTTGTGGTTCAAGAAAGTTTAGAAGTAAAATAGAAATCAACCCAAAAGCAATAAGGGTATAAGCCTGATTTGTTCTTTCCTGCCTTTAGAAAAAGAAGAAAAAAAATATATATACATATATACACACACACACATACACACACATTTATATTTACATAAGTATGTGTGTGCAAGTGTGTCTGTGTGTTTTGTGTCTTATGTAAATAAATGAAGGTTCAGCAGGAAAACCACTCCTTCTCTCTTAGCTTACCCCAGTGTGCCTCATTAGGGATAGAGTGTTGTGGAAGTGCCTAGTTTAAGAATGTATGAGCTTCACAAATGCCCACATTATGAAAAATATGCTTAGGCATGCCCTTGTTTCTGAACACTGAAATTGCTTCCTCAACAGGACTGGAAAATGATTTTTCTGCAAACGATATTCCTATGGAGTATCTCTCCATGGGGACTCTTCTTCAGTAACTTCCTTTGGCAATAACAGGATCCATAAGGTTGAATCCTCCTAGGGCAATTCTGCCTTTAGTGTATCACCCAAAAAGCATAAATAGCGTAAGCCTTAGCTTTCCCAAATCTGACAAAGCACAGAAGGCCCCAGTGAGGTTCAACATGGCAACACTTACCCAGGATACTGAGGAAAGTGTGGGAGCTTTCACAGAATAGTCTGATGATTAGCTAAAGAGCCAACCCAAGTCCATGATGTTTTCTTTGCAGATGTACCATTAACATTTCCTTCTCTTTGCCATAGTAAAGAAATATTTAAGAGGGTGGCTACTCCATTAGCCTAAGTCCTGCAGTGAGGACAATGCCAAGTAGAGCCAATAGCCAATTTGTGATACACATGTATTATAGTATGCATGAAAAATAAATGTTTCCAGTTTTAAGCCTCTGAGATTTGGGGATTGGTTGTTATCTCGGCATATCCTAACCTAATTCGATGAAGAAACCAGTTCTGTATCTTTTAGGCTAGCCACTTAACCTCTGTGTCTTAGGCTCAGCATCTATGAAATACAGAAAATAATCCTTGTGAGCATTAAATAAGATAATGTGAATAGGGAACCGATATAATCAAATAGTAAGATTTAACTAATGTTAGTTTCTCTCTCCCTCCATCTTACTCTCTTCCCACACCACACAAACACACATGCACATACAGAATTACGCTTCCCTTTTAATCAAATGGTGAAGGAGACAATATCTGGTTTTGGTCCCTTATCTGGATTTCTTTTCTCTATCCACTCCCTTCCCTTCCCAATGCCCTTCCATTTAAGGTAGATGTTAAAAAAATGGCATTTAATTCAATATTATTTTCCCACCCCCGTCCCCATAGAATATCTGTATCCGGTAAAGTGCATTCTTTTTTATCTCCCAAAAATAAATCTTAAGAATGGAATTAAAGGAATTATGAACAGTTAATAATAGAGACAGCTGGGTTGGGGAATTCCTAATATTCCAAAAATGATCTCCCTTGGACAACCACAAATCTAGCTCCTTCTATAGTTAGACATGGTTATGAGGTAAGGACAAAAAGGAAGGAAGTTGCTGAGTTTATGTGTGGAAAGCACTGTGGCTGAGCTTTCTCTCATGGTATTCACCACCTATTCTGAATAGGTACCAGGACTTCATTTGAAATAACGAAAACATTATTTAGGTACTTTCTAGCCTTACTTGCCTGCTTTAGGAATACATGCATGAAATTCTAATAAATTGTAAAAACTAGAATGATAATAAAGACAAAATATTTAGATTCAATAGCATATATATCTTATATACTTCCTTATGGTTAGAATTATGACTACCAATGACTTCCTGATATAATTACATGCAACATTAAGCCTAACATTTATCCTTTATATCAATTTCCGTTTGTCAATGATAATACTGGTTTTTATCTTTAAACTTTGGTACTCTTTATTTAAAAAAAAAACCAAAATAAATTACCTCCAATTCATATCATCATTTGAAGTTTTGTCACACATCTATATTTTTTCCCAGCTTCAAACCAGATTAGCTCCAATATGAATATAACCACTAAAGATAAGTAATTTAAAAATAGGAAATGCTAAAAAGTAGGTGAGGGACATTTCCATGAAGTCACTGACCTGAAACACATACATATTATTATGTAGTTCAGGAGCCAAAGATGGCAGTTAACCAAATACCCTTTCTTATTAGGAATTTAAATGTTCTTCTAATTTATTTTATAGAAACCAGAA
The DNA here is from genome assembly GCA_004363605.1 of Indri indri. NCBI lineage: Eukaryota > Metazoa > Chordata > Mammalia > Primates > Indriidae > Indri > Indri indri. Next base: position 35,372 of record RJWJ010005333.1, read on the forward strand.
AGGAATTTACAAATATCTGAGGTTAAAGCCAAAGCTCTCGGCTTAACAAAGGAGGGAACACTGCACATTCCCATCTAATTAAGTAAAAGTCATTTTTCAAAAAATTTAATTTTTTGCAATTTAATACAAAATTTTATTAGCAAACTCTAATGATTATCCTGATTGCAATTAATAAAATCTCCCAAACAGGTCAACTCATTTAAGTGCTATCTGTAATCATTTGGATTTTAACGTGATGGTTACTACTTATTACCCTGAAACCAAGCAGCACAATGAGATATTGATTACTTTTAACCTTTAGATCCAAAGATTCAAGAAAGGTCAGAGGAGGGGAACACCCTTCCTCTCTTGGCTGGCAAAGGGATTGCCTTCAGGAGAATTCAAATGATTCCCATTGGCTAAGTAGATCCAAGATTATTCTCTGAGCTGACAAGAAATGATGATGCTTTTAAAAATAATGCTCAGCACATATTTAGTGAGTGTTGCATTTGTATAACCAATGGCCTCAGAGGTGCTTCACATCACAGCAATCGCAGGTTGTTAACCCTTTACTAAGTTTTGTTTGTGGAAGCACCTTTAATGAAATGAGATAGTAAATGTAGTAGCTTTCATTGTGGGGGCGGTGTGTGTGTGTGTGGGGGGGGGCCATCTCATTAAACTAAGATCTCTTGGTAGGTTCCAAAAGGCTGAATACAATCACTGACCAATGGCATTTCTTCTGGTTTTCTTTTTCCATGACAGCATTTAGAAACATTTTTCACATTTGTACCACTAAAAAGCAATGAGTTCTAGGTAGGATCCAGCAGAATTACAGGCAAGAGAAACATAACTGTTATGTGTTACATTAATTTGCAGAACACTTGGTGTTATTATTGCCAAGTCGTCAAATTGTTCCAAGTTGTTCCGGAAGGTTGTTATTAATAGTATGTTTTCTGAGGAAAGTTCTGTCTACTTTTGGAACTGCATTTCTGTTGCCAAGGAAACTCCTTTAAGCACAGTTTTCTAGGAGCACACTGCTCCTTTTGTTTGCCAGTGTCCTATTCATATCATCTAAGTAAGCGTTTTACATGCTCCAGCCTTCAGTCCCAAATGTTGAAGTTTTAGCCCATTTAAGTTGCTTTTCGAACATAGCTAACGCCTGCTATGATTTCCCTCACTCCCTTTCACCCCCCTCCAGGTCTCCCCTCTCCATCCAAACCCCTTCTCTCCCACCTTCTTCCCACTCTCCCATCAGTATGCCCAACTCTTACTATTCAACATTTATTTTTTTAAACAGTTGCATGAGGACAGATAGTTTTTGCAAGTTTTTGATAAATTAACTTTAATTTGAATAATAATTCCATAGGTTGTAGCATTAGTCCTTCAAGTGTTAATTATCTTTTCACTCTAAAATTAATGTAGTCATTTCCTACTGACTCCTCTACCCCATTTATTGAAGTGCTAAGGAAAACATGTCATTGAGTCCCGAGCCAGCCCTGTTGTTGTGATTAAGCGTGGTCACATGGCCCATCTCTGCCAAAAGGAGGGCCCTGAGAAAAGGTGACAAAGACAGTGATTTCCTGTCAGCAAAGAGTACGACAGGGCTGTCTAGAAGTGATGCAAATGAGGGGAACTTTCCCCACGGCTTGTTTGATCCACTCTAGGCCAGAGCGGGCCAGGCCAGGGAGAGAGCGAGCGGCACAATGCCTCAGAGGCCAGCCCAGAGAGCCAACACACCTTCCGGACAGCAGCACATCCACGAGAGACAAAAACTGCTGGCGGGGCTGCCCTCCCTTGCCCCTCCACACACAGAGCCAACTATTTCTTGGCTCCCTATTCTTTTTTCTCTTTAACATCTTTGTTTTTTCTTTTTAAAAAAGTGATTCAAGTAGGAATTATAGGCTCCAGCATGAACAGTGTCTCATACACTGCTCAGAAACCACCTTCATCTACTTCTTTTTCTCCTGAACATTCAGGATGAGTTTGGTCCCTCTCAAAAAAAGAGGAAAAAAAAAAGAAAAAGAAAAAAATATATATATTCAAGTATTCATAGCAAATACTGATTCATCAAAGCTCAAATTAATATGACAGTTAATCTAAGGACTTTTCGAACTTTAATGAAAATGGAACAACAAATTCATTTCTAGATAAGCAGTGGAGACGGCTGAGGTTTTTCCATTCTGTTCACTTTAAAAATGACTAGATAATGTTATTTGAAATAGTATAATGATTTTAAGCATATTCTTCTTATCTTAATGGAGTTTTAATCTAACATACAATTAAGCTATACAATTAATCTACCAGGAAAGAGGTAAAAAATTATCATTAAGTTCTTGTGCCTGATATATTTGGTACATTTTTACCTTGACTGCTTCAATAACTAGTAATTTGTTTCATTCTGAACAATCAAGGTAGAGATGTAAAACTTGGTACTAAAATCCCAATATAAGGCTTAATTAACAAAATTTAATTTTTTGACATCTACTTCTATTCTATACACCCAGCCTAGCATTACATTTTTAGGAGCTCGAGTTCAGTCATAAGGATTATCAACCCACATGTGAAATTATTTAGACAAATCTGATCCAGAACAAAATAAAAGATCTATTCAGAGGATTGAAATTTGTGAATTTATAAAATATAGGAATAGCATGATTAATCTGTTTTCTATGATCAGTTCATATCTATGACAACATCATTTTGGCAGCAATAGTTATAAAAATAAGTCAACTATGTCCCACATTTCTTCTTTTACTCTATATTTCTTATTCATTAGAATTTCTAATCTTATTCCATACACATTTCTTTTAAAAGTCATAATGCTTATCTTTCAACACACATCCAAATTCTCTAGAGTAACATTTTTCCCTGTTCCTTTAAAATTTACCCTTTTCTCTGTTATCTCTTTTTTCCTAAACCAATTCTTTCATTTTTGTTTGTATTTTTTTTTTTAGCATTTTCTTATCTATTCATCTTCCCATGACTTTTTTTAAATTTCAAAATATTAGGGGGGTACAAATGTTTTTGTTATATGGATAGGCTTTATAATGCTTAAGTCAGGGCTATTAGTATGCCCATCACCTGAATGGTGTTCACTGTACCTGTTAGGTAGGTTTTTTGGGTTTTTTTGTTTTGTTTTGTTTTTGTTTTTTTGAGACAGAGTCTCACTTGCTGCCCTGGCTAGAATGAGTGCCTTGGCATCAGCCTAGCTCACAGCAACCTCAAACTCCTGGGCTCAAGTGATCCTCCTGCCTCAGCCTCCCGAGTAGCTGGGACTGCAGGCATGAGCCACCACGCCTGGCTAATTTTTTATTATTGCTTCTATTTTTTAGTTGACTGGCTAATTTTTTTTCTATTTTTAGTACAGACAGAGTCTCGCTCTTGCTCAGGCTGGTCTCGAACTCCTTACCTCAGGTGATCCTCCCACCTCGGCCTCCCAGAGTGCTAGGATTACAGGCATGAGCCACCAAGCCTGGCCTGTTAGGTAGGTTTTTACTCTTCCACCACTTTCCCCCTCCCCACTTCTTTATTTCCAATGACTTTTACTTCTCTCTGTGCCCACTGATTAATTCCAAATTATTAGGGGGTACATGTGGTGTTTGTTTTGCCATTCCTGAGATATTTCACTTAGGATAATGGTCTCTATCCAAATTGCTGCAAAAGACATTAATTCATTTCTTTTTGTGGCTGAGTAGTACTCTCTGGTATATAGATATTACATTTTGTTAATCCATTCATTAATTGATGGGTACTTAGATTGATTCCACATCTTTGCAATTATGACTTGTACTGCAATAAACATTCAAGTGCAGGTGTCTTTTTGATAAAATGGCTTCTTTTCCTTTGCGCAGATACCTAGCAGTAGGATTGCTGGATCGAAAAGTAGGTCTACTTTTAGTTCTTTGAGGAACCTCCATACTGTTTTCCATAGAGGTTGTACTAATTTGCATACCCATGATTTTAGTTTATTCCTTTGCTCTTCTTTGTTTTTATCAAACTTTGCATTTTAACTGTTTTATTTTTTAAAACATATCCATATTTCTCTCTCATTTTTCTAATAATCTCCTCTTTGCCAATATATAATATTGATGTCCTTTCTTATTAATCCCACCTAGCCGAACTATTATTGAAAGGAGCCACCTTTTGGTGAGAGCTGCCTCTAAACATTACCTGGCAATAGAGCCAGAGAAAAATAAATAATTCACTTGTTGGAAGTATTATGGTTAGAAATTTGCTTTTAAGAAATATTATGGTTAAAAATTTCTTTACCCTACCATTCTAAGCCATTATATAAAAAAACCCAAAAGAAAATATTTTCATATCTAAGCATCAAAATAAACTTCATTTCTTCAAAGAAAATATGTTTTTTTTCATGGAAAGTGCAAATTTTGCAAATGAGCACATTTCTCTCTTGGCTTTCACTACTAGGAAACTCAACCTAAAATTTTGGGATCATCATTAGTAACTGCATAGGACTTTACAGTCTATCTGCAGGCATATTAACTCTTCTCAGAGAAGAGTTTTGTTTGCATTTTCCCTGGTTCTGTTTTATATTTATAATTTTAAAATATTTTTATTATTTCATATTGGTTCTTATAAACAACCTCAAATTCACAGCAGGGTAAAAATGTAATTGATCTGTTTAATAACCATTATATTATTATGCAAAATGAACGGTCCTTTTCCTTTTACACACAGGATGTGTTTAGATAATACTTATACCAATGCAGAAAGATACAGGAAACTTTCATTTTTCTCACAAAAACCAGAACTACATGATAACACATCTTCAAAATTAAATATAAAATCTTCAGTGTAAGTTACCTGAAAGTATAAAGGTCTTAGCTGAAGTGTGTACTTATTTCACAGCAGTTTAAACTGAAAGGCTCATTTTTAACCCCTTAGAAATCATGTATAAGTAATACGTTGCTTAACAACAGAGATATGTCCTGAGAAATGCAGTGTTGGGAGATCTTGTCATTGTACGAACATTATAGAGTGTACTTACATAAACCTAGAGGATATAGCCTACTATATACCTAGGCTATATGGTATAGCCTATTGCTTCTAGGCTACAGATCTTTGTAGCATGTTACTGTACTGAATACTGCAGGCAATTGTAGCATAATGGTAAGGATTTGTGTATCTAAATACATCTAAACATAGAAAATGTATAGTAAAAATATGGTATTATAATCTTATAGGATAACTGTTATGTATGCAGTCTGTCATTGACCAAAACATTGTTATGCGGTGCATGACTGTAATCTCATATTTTATTGATAAGGAGCAGCTAAGCTATTCACTTAAGGAAGAGGTCTATAAATGTGGTGTTTTAGTGAGCTTCATACTATCTGAAAACAACTTTTGTTCGATTATAACAATAATCACCAGCCTGCAACTTTTGAATTTGGCCCTTGAAATTAACCCTTGGACTCTGGAACCCCACACCAACCTAGGATCACTAGGAGCTCTGTCACCTGTGCTCCCTAGGTAGCAAAGATCTGGCAGTACTTTGTGCATAGATAAGGAGCCCCTAACAAGGCACACCCTCACAGTACTTCAAAGTCAGCAGTAACTGCTGGGGAAGACAGGACAGTAGCAACAGCAGCAGCCTGAGCCACAACTCTCCAATTCGTTAAAATGCTTCTAGATCACTCTGTCTATAAAATTTATAGGATGGAGGAGGAGGTGTCTTGAGCTTCCCCGAGCCCAAGAATAATGCCACCTTTGATCTGCAGAAATGAAAAAAATGGAGCTTATCCTTCGCAAGTGGGTTTTAAATATTTCTCCATTAATAGTTAATGCACATGCAGACCAGCAGAGTGACAGCTCCCTGTGATTATGAATTCTGGCTGCATACCTCTAGTCCAAATAGCAGCTGAACTTTCAAAATCATGGTGGTTACTCTTGACAAATTAAATTGTCCTACTTAGGAAGGTAGGAGGAATGAAGAGAAAGAAACTGATGGAGTTGGAGAAAATCCTCCTTGGAGGTAATTGTCAGATTGAGGAAGAAAAAATAAGAAAGGACTACATTTGTGTTTTGTAGGCTGATGATACTGCCAATGTTTATTAAAAAACAGGCACAGAAGGTCTCTATTCAGAGGTAGGGCAAGACAGAACAAGAAAGGGAAGACATTGGCAGTATGTCTCACTGTCTCAAAATAAGGAAGAAAGCATATTGAAGGGAATGGGTAGTCCTTAATAAAAATTAGGTTGCTCTTAAGACTGCAGTTTAAAATTAATTCAAAAAAGGTCTTAAATTTCTAACAATATGAAAATAACAAGAAATGGTTTAAATAGAAAATCCACTTTATAGCCCATGGTAGTATTAAGGTTTCTAAATTATATCAGGTGTATCAATGCATTTTTTGGCTATTAAATCCAATTCTTTGCCTTTATAAGTTCCTTGTGTACTTTGCTGGCTTTGAGTAACCAAAATATCACAATAGGTGCCCCCCCTAGGAGGTCTGCTGTGTAAATAATCTGGGGTATTTATCTGTAGTTTCATATCTAGGAGTTAAGGCCAAGTGATTTTCTAGTGGAGAACAGAATATAAAAATAGACAGGTAAAGTAAGGAAGGTGATGCCTAATGTTGAAAACGCTAAATAAGCTTAACTCTCATTGACTATCATCTCACTAGATTTTCTCTAACCCAACATTTCCAAATGTGTAGTTAGTTTGATATCAACCATGTAAGGTGCTTGTTCAACAATATGTAGAGCACAAGTACAAGGCATTTTTATTGGTGTTCTACAAGTATTTTAAGAAATAAAGATGATATAGATAGGGTGAGGTGGACTAGAAATGCGGTGAAATGGCTTGGGGGTCCTGTTGAATTGTCACAATAACTGGAAAACATGAACAGTGAATGTTCTGTAGTGCAAGGGACAGTCCCACAGACAAACAAAAAATTGCGTTGTTCCAAATGTCAATGGTGCCCTTAGTAAGAAATGTTAATAAAATGTCAGTATATTTGGGGGCCAACAAATACAAAGATTAGAAATTATTAAGGTGTCTCAAATTATATTTAATGTCTAGGAAGGCCTGGGGATCAACTGAGAAACTGTACTTTTTCAGGGGGTCCTATGATCAATAGACTACAGATTGCTCTTCCCCCAATGCATGAGTTCAGTTGATTCCTGGAAAAGAAGATTAGAACAGAGGCATAGGATATTGGAAATGTTGACCTAACCTGGAAATCCCTGGGTATTCTTGGGGAATACCTGAAATTAACTCTCCTCCATCAGTTTTTCTAGTTCAGGAGCCACCCCAAGTTCTAAATGACTCCTTAGTCAATATCTTCAGGTTTGTTTTAGAGGTTTCTAGACCTCTGTAATAATTTGGGGGCTCACATAAAGAAAGACCCTATAGACCTGTAGCATTTACTCTTGGTTTCTAACTCAATCTTTAATTTTGCTTATAAGCCAAATGCAAAGTTAGTGCTAGTCTAATGAGTGGAGCTATGTTGAGCTCCTAAAAGCAAAAGAATGGTGACAGGACATGAGTCACAGATGAAAAACCACAGTACAGAAAATGTTTGGAAAAATACTATAACTCACAAGTACTGAGTGGGTGGCATAATGGCCTTCAATATGCCAGAATGGGAATTCTCAGGCAAAGCACTTACAAGGAAACCACAAGAAAAAGAAGACTGCACTTTTTGTTCAATGATTTCCTATTAATTGTGATGTAAATTATACGGATGTGATTTTGACAAAGAATAGCACTGTTTCTGAAAAAACAGTGGCTTATGTGCAAAATACAAAATGTATCCAGAAGAAAAAAAATATTATTTGGTATCATGAGTGCAATGAAGTCTGAGCCAATGGCTTAAGATTAGGTAACTTTTTATATTTATTTTTCCTATTTGGCTCAATTTTTAATGCTTAAGTCTGAGGAATAAAATATTTTTCTATCACTAATTAATATAGACTTATAGGCATTTTTCATCTGTAATTTCTGATCCTGACAAAATGGGAAATCGCCTAGCTTTGGTTACATTAGGTTGAGACTGGTACTATAACAATATGTATGCTATAAGATATATTGGATAGCTTTGTTGTTAATGTGGACAGCTATCCATACAAGAAATAGCTAACAGTCAACAAACTCAATTAATGTTGGACTGAATTTTTAGAGAGTAAAATGTCCCCATTTGTTGAGTCCCTGGGGAGCTTATATCTTCTCTTAACTAAGACAATTCCCAGGGGACATTAATTAAAGTCAACCACATCCTTAGAAAGTACAAATATCTCTCTTTAGGGGAGGTAAAAGTTAAAATTATTTATTAAAGAAAGGTAACTTAAAATGATAAAATTGGAGAAGAAAGAAGACAACTTTCATTTGACCTTGAATGTACTTCTTATTCTATAAGAAATTTTAAAAAACTAGAAGGTAGTTGTTTCTTGTCATTATACTGTTGCTGATTCTGTGGTTAGTTATTAATTTTATTTTTTATGATTTGCAATCTGCTCTTTGAAATATGCCATATGCTCAAAGCAATTCAAGGATGACAACTGTCAGAATTACTCCAATAAAAATTGCCTAAATGAGGAAGATTTACTGCAGTCTGATATTTCAGTGGAAAGTCCCTCTTTCCTCCCTGACAGCTTTTTCAGGCACTGTGAATCTTGCAACCATTTTTTCATTCAAAATCACGATTGTTTTATAAGAACTTCTAAGACTATTGAAGTCGAATTGGTAAAACACACTAGGTTAAGGGTGAATTAGCAGACATGAAAAACAATATAGACAGTGATTAGATGGATTGCCTGCAATCAGTATATGAGTTCCCAGCCAGTTTTCTTAAATCACATGCAAATGTATTATTAACTTAATATGACAATGTCTGCTCTATGTGTCACTAATAAACATTAAGTTGGATGAGCCCTATACCCTGGCAGCAGCAAGCCAAACTGAAGACAGATTTCTTTTTTCTCTGGGAAGATCTGAGGGGTGGATAGAATCCACCTGAGTGCTCCAATCACAACACATTCTATTAAATGTTACCAGTCCATTTATCCTTTGTTTTGTTTCAGTCTATTTATTAATGCAGTTTCATTTATTGCTATTCATCTTGAAGATAAATCTTTGTCGTTCTATAGAATTACACCAAATAGAATGTGATAAAGGGAACTTTCCTGCAATTATGATGTCGGTGCAGCCTGTCAGCACACAAGGGATGGAAATGAGTTTGGGGACAGGGAAGGGAATTCTAATAGACACCATGATACATACAATGAACGAAAAGATATGCTGAGAGAGAGAGAGAGACTTGTCAGGCTAATCAGATCTTCCACAGCAAGGTAAAGGCAGGAACGGTAGCTCTAACCTTGTAAAGATGCTGCTGCTGCTCCTCTGACATCATCAGGTCATGGCTGTCCATCACGAGGGACTCCATGTCAATCAGCCAATCCCAGAGCTCCTGATATTCTGAATCAAAGTCCAGAAGCCTAAAGATAAGGCACAAAATGTAGTATGCATAAATACAGCATAGTAGTTAGATCCTCATATTAGAACAATATGTTCTTAAAAATGCACAATGTTCCTAGTGATAACTATGAAAAGAGAAGGGGAAAATTCTCTGTGTTGTTACACAGCGGGAAAAATAGGAACCAAGCCTGTGACACAGCCACCTCTTATATTTTCATGTGCTCATATTTCCATTTGCTAACCCTTTCTGAGGATTTGCAGCACTTGAACAAAATGATCACTTCTATGTCCCTGAAAAAGAGCATTTCCATTTGACAGATTGAGAGATATGGACAGTTAATGACTTGTGGAAGGTTACATGGTCCAGAATTTAGGGTAAGAACAGTACCCTCAAAATTTGAGCCCCTTTCTCATCTACTAGATTTTTCATAGATATTACATCTCAATAGATTTATGATTAAGAATACTAATTTGGAAGATGGTGGACAAGAAAAACCGCCAGCTAGAGTGTCTCTGCAAGAAAGACAGATTTTAGATGAAAGTGAAAAAAAAAACAAACAGGCAGACAAACATAGATTGGATGAGGGTCGGAAGGAAGGGTATCTGAAACTCAGTAGACTCCATGGGAAGAATGTGCGGAGCAGAACTGGAAGGAGTGAGGCATCAGCAGGGTCCAAAGCCTGAGAGGCTTGAAGACCAGCAACAAGGGTAGGTGGAGAGGTTAAATTTTCCTCCCTCCCTTGCATCTTGGACTGCTGGTAGGCTTCTTAGCTGCTGGAGAGACTCACCAACACCAGGCCAGAGGTGCCTGCTGCCAGTTAGTGGTGAGCCTGTTGCAGACAGGGCACCAGGTTACCAGCTAGCTTGGGGCACCTCCCACCTCACAGACCCATGCCAATCAGCAGGTGCCATATTGCTTCATTCTCCCCTTCCCCTCTCCTACCCGTGGCTGCTGAGAGAGACAATTTAGCCACCACCCAGAGGCATCCTCAGGGAATGGGACCTTTCCTTTGGGGCCCTGTAGTGGACTGAGGGGTACTCAGACTGTAAGCTCCCTACCTGCCAGTCCTCCCAGGTGCTGCTTGCCTAGTGACTCTAGCAGAGCAGGACAAATCCCAAGGCAGAGAGACATTGATCCAGCTAGGGCACCCCATGGGTGAACTTGAGACCAGCACTCTTCTCCCTGGCAGGGTCAGGGATTGATCTCCAGGGCCCAGGCACAGGCCTACAGGCCAGATCCCATACACCCAGGTCTTGATCACACTGCCCAGGGGCACAGAAGGGATATTTGTGACCTAGTCTACTGAGATGTGTGTGCCTTCAGGAGCAGATCAGAGTGGGTCCTAGATACAGCATGCTAGAGGGGCAATCTGCCCACAGGAAGGACATGCTTCCAGCTCAGGCTGTGATCCTGGATAGGGAACCTCCTGGCTTGCATCACAGTCAGGGGAGATCTGTTGGCTTGAGGTCTTGCCTACTGGCAGATGCCTGGGAGAAACGGAGGAATAGGGAAGGATGGGAAGGAGGGAGGCCTGCTCCAGACTGCAGGTCTCAGACAGCCCCACCTCCACTGCCAGATTTTTGGCTGAGTGGGGCCATTTCAGCTCTTCCCTGGCAGCTTTGCCCAGAAGCAGAGAACAGACCTTTGACCCCTGCTAACAGCATTTGTAGAGCTTGAGGGCAGGCTCACCCAACCCAGTGCTGCCCAGCCTCACTACCCCACCTCCCACTGCTGAGGTGGAGAATAAGAACACACCTGGAAGTCCCAGGGCCTCACCCACCACCTGAGGCACTAGAGTGCCTCTCCAGAGGAATGAGAGCTGTCTACATGACCCAAAACAACACTGCACTTGCTTCTCCCAGAGAGAGCCACCTACTGACAGGGAGGTCAATTTGCATACTCTTTTACTGCATTTACTGACTCATCATTCGGGGTGTGGTTGAATCACACCCACAAACACCACCTACTGGCTCAGAGACTAAACTGGGTGTGTCACTATCTAAATGAAAATCTAAAGGTAAGAAGCAACAGCTGCTCCAGATGGGAAGGAATCAGTGAAAGAACTCTGGAAGTATGAAAAATCGAACTGAAATCACACCCCCAAAGGGGAACACCAGCTCTCTAGCAATGGATATCAACCAAATTCAGAACACTAAAATGACAGAAGAAGAATTTCGAACATGGATTGTAAGAAAACTCAATGATATGCAAGGGAAAAAGGATATCCAACACAAAGAAACCACAAAACAAACAAACAAACAACAACAAAAAAATCCAGGACTTGGAAGAAAAATTCACTAAAGAAATTGAAATAGTAAAGATAAATCAAACAGAACTTCTGGAAATGAAGAATTTATTCAAGGAATTACAAAACACAGTGGAAATCCTCAACAATAGGGCAGATTAAACAGAAGAAAGAATCTCAGGGATTGAAGATAACACCCTTCAATTAAATAAGTCAGTTGCAGAGATAGAGCAGAGAAATAAGAGAAAAGAGCAAGGCCTATGAGAAATGTGGGGTTATGTGAAGAGGCCTAACATGAGAATCACAGGCATCCCTGAGGGTGAAGAATAAAATACACAAGGGTTGGATAAACTATTTGAGGATATAATGGAGGAAAATTTCCCTGGCCTTGCTAAAAATCTAGATATCCAGAAGCTCAAAGGACTCCTGGGAAATTCATTGCAAGCATTCCTACAAGCTGTAAGGTGAAAGAAGCAGGTAACCTACAAAGGAAAACCCATCAGACTAACTGCAGACTTCTCAACTGAGACCTTACAATCCAGAAGAGACTAGGGCCCCATTCTCACTCTTCTCAAACAGAATAATGCCCAGCCTAGAATCTTGTACCCTGAAAAACTAAGTTTCTAATACAAAGGAGAAACAAAGACATTCTCAGACAAGCAAAGACTGAGGGAATTCATCAACACAAGACCTGCCCGCCAGGAAGTACTCGGAACAGTGTTACACATGGATCAGCACAATAAACACTCACCAATGTAAAATCATCCAAAAACTAAAGGTCAAAGGCCAGGTACACAATGGCTCCAGACAGACAACACAGCAATAAAGTTCAATTCAACAGGATGCACAGAAATATGCCTCACTTACCAATTCTTTCAATAAATGTGAATGGCTTGAACTGCCCAATAAAGAGGCAGAGGCTGGCCGAATGGATAAATATATGCAAGCCAAGTATCTGCTGTCTTCAGGAAACATATCCAACCCACAAGGACACATTCAGACTCAAGGTGAAGGGATATAAAACAATATTTCATGCAAATGGAAGCAAAAGAAAGCTGGCATAGCAGTTCTGATTTCAGATAACTTAGTCTTCAAATCAACAAAATTAATGAAAGAGAAAGATGGTCACTATATAATGGTGAAGGGTACAATTCAACAAGAAGACATAATAATTCTTAATATTTATGTACCTAACTCAGGTGTACCCAGATTCACAAAGCAAATCCTACAAACAAAATGATAAACAGCAACACTGTAATAGCCAGACACTTTCAACACCCCTCTGACAGAACAGGACAGATCCTCCGAACAGAAAATAAACAAAGAAACAATGGACTTAAACAGAACTCTTGAACAAATGGGCCTGACTGACATTTACAGAGTATTCTACCAAAAACCACTGAATATGTGTTTTTCTTATCAGCTCGTGGGACATTCTCTAAGACTGACCATATCCTAGGCCACAAAGCATGTCTCAACAAATCTAAAAAAATACAAATTATACCATGCATCTTCTCAGACCACAGTGGAATAAAATTAGACATCAACTCCAACAGAAACTCTCATCTGTACAAAAAGTCATGGAAACTAAACAAATGATCTGCTAAATGATTATTGCATTAAGAGGAAATTAAGATGGAAATCAAAAGATTCTTTAAATGATAAAGGAGACACAAGTTATCAAAATCTGCAGGACACAGCTAAAGCAGTCCTGAGAGGAAAATTTATATCCATAAATGCCTACATCCAAAAGACAGAAAGATCACAAATCAACAATCTAATGAATCATCTCAAAGAACTGGAAAAGAATGAGCAAAACAATCCCAACCCCGGCAGAAGAAAAGAAATAACAAAGATTAGAGTAGAACTAAATGAAATTGATAACAACAAAAAAAAAAACTATACAGAAGATTAATAAAACAAAAAGTTGGTTCTTGGAAAAAATAAAATTGATATGCCTCTTGCTACATTAATAAGAAGCAGAAAAGAAAGGACTCTAATAAGCTCAATCAGGAATGAAAAAGGAGAAATTACAACTGATACCACAGAAATACAAAATATCATCTATGAATACTATAAAAAACTCTATGCACATAAACCTGAAAATGTGGAGGAAATGGACAAATTCTTAGAAACACACAGCCTCCCTAGGCATTCCTGAACAGACCAATATCAAGTACCAAAATTGAAGCAGAAATAAAAAACCTTCCTAAAAATAAAAGTCCTGGACCAGATGGTTTCACATCTGAATTTTACCAGTCCTATAAAGAACTGGTGCCTATCCTGCAGAAATTGTTCCAACATTGAGAAGGAAGGAATCCTCCCCAACATGTTCTATGAAGCCAACATCACCCTGATACCAAAACCAGGAAAGGATGTAACACAAAAAGAAAACTACAGACCAATATCCCTTATGAATACAGATGCAAAAATTCTCAACAAAATCCTAGCAAACCAAATCAGGTGCTTATCAAAAAAAAATAATCCAACATGACCAAGTGGGCTTCATCCCAGAGATGCAGGGAGGGTTCAACATACGCAAATCTATAAAGGTAATTCACCACATAAATAGGAGCAAAAACAAACACCATATGATCCTCTCAATAGATACAGGAAAAGCATTCGACAAAATTCAGACCCTTTTATGATAAGAACACTTAACAAAATAGGCAAAGACAGGACTTACCTGAAAATGATAAAAGCCGTATATGACAAACCCACAGCCAACATTATACTAAAGGGGGAAAAATTGAAAGCATTCCATCTTAGAACTGGAACCAGACAAAGTTGCCCTATATCACTGCTTCTATTCAACATAGTGCTGGCAGTCCCAACCAGAGCAATCAGACAAGAGAAGGAAATCAAGGGCATCCAAACGGGGGCAGAAGCGGTCAAACTATTGCTCTTTGCTGACAATATATCTAGATTTTATATCTAGAAAACCCCAAAGATTGTGCCATGAGACTGCTGGAATTGATAAACAAATTCAGTAAAGTCTCAGGTTACAAAAATCAACATACAGAAATCAGCAGCATTCCTAAACGCCAATAACAGTCAAACTGAGAATAAAATCAAAGACTCAGTACCCTTGACAATAGCAACAAAGAAAATAAAATACCTAGGAATATATTTAACTAAGAGGTAAAAGACCTCTATAGGGAGAACTACGAAACACTGAGGAAGGAAATAGCACAGGACATAAACAGGTGCAAAACCATACCATGCTCATGGGTTGGCAGAATCAACATTGTTAAAATGTCTATACTACCCAAAGTGATCTACAGATTCAATGCAATCCCTATTAAAATACCAACATCATTTTTCGTAGATGTAGAAAAAATAATTCTACACTTCGTATAGAACCAGCGAAGACACCGTATAGCAAAAGCAATCTTAGGCAAAAAGAACAAATTGGGAGGCATCAATTTACCAAACTCCAAGCTAGTACTACAAGGCTATAGTAATTAAAACAGCATGGTACTGGCACAAGAACAGAGACATAAACTAATGGAACAGAACTGAGAACCCAGATAGAAAACCATCCTCATGTAACCACCTAATCTTTGACAAAGCAGACAAAAACATACACTGGGGGAAAGAATCTTTACTCAATAAATGATGCTGGGAAAATTGGATAGCCATATGTAGAAGACTGAAACAGGATCCGCACCTCTTACCTCTCACAAAAATCACCTCATGGTGGATAACAGACTTAAACCTAAGGCATGAAACCATAAGAGTTTTAGAAGAAAATGTTGTAAAAACTCTTATAGACATTGGCCTAAGCAAAGAATTTATGAAGAAGACTCCAAAGGCAATCATAGCAACAACAAAATAAAATGGGACCTGATCAAATTAAAAAGCTTCTGCACAGCCAAGGAAACCACGATGAGAGCAAACAGACAACCTACAAATCGGAGAAAATATTCACATGCTACATATCCGATAAAGGGCTGGTAACTAGAATCTATATAGAACTCAGGAAAATTAACAAGAAAAAATCAGACAACCTCATTAAAAAGTGGACAAAGGACATAAACAGAAACTTTTCAAGGGAAGATACACCAATGGCCAACAAACATGAAAAAAATGCTCAACCTCTCTAATCAGTAGGGAAATGCAAATCAAAACCACAATGAGATATCACTTAACTCCAGTGAGAATGGCATTTGTGAAAAAGTCCCAAAACAACAAATGTTGGCGTGGTTGTGGAGAGATAGGAGCACTCATACACTGCTGGTTGGACTGCAAACTAGTACAACCTCTGTGGAAAGTAATACGGAGATAACTCAAAGAGCTAAAAGTAGAACTACCACTTTATCCAGCAATCCCATTACTGGGCATCTACCCAAAGGAAAAAATGACATTCTATAAAAAAGACATCTGCACTAGAATATTTATGGCAGCACAATTCACAATTGTAGAAACAACCCAAGTGCCCATGAATACATGAGTGGATTAATAAAATGTGTTATATGTATACCACGGTGTTCTACTCAGCCACGAAAAACAATGGTGATCTAGCACCTCTTATATTATCCTGGATAGAGCTGGAGCCCATTCTACTAAATGAAGTATCACAAGAATGGAAAAACAAGCACTACATGTACTCACCAACAAATTGGTATAAACTGATCAACTCTTGTGTGCACATATAAGTAGTAATATTCATTGGGTGTCGGGCAGGTGGGATGGGGGAGGAGGGGATGGGTATATACACACCTAATGAGTGCGGTGCGCATGGTCTGGGGAATGGACATGCTTCAAGCTCTGACTCAGGTGGGGCAAAAGCACTATATGTAACAATATCATGTACCCCCATAATATGATGAAATAAAAAATTTTAAAAATTAAAAACTTGAAAAATATACCTTAAAAAAATAAAAAGATAAATATGTGTTGTTTTAAGCCACTAAAAAAAAGAGTACTAATTTAACTAATTTGGATATATGATCATGATATCTAAAATATTTTCACTGGGAAATAACTTAATCATTTATCTGTCCCTCTGCTGTCTATCTGCCTATCTGTGCAAACATATATCCTACATTTATTGTCATGGATGAGTAGCCAGCCTTTCAGCTGAATACTCAGAGATAGGCTTGAGTGACTCTAGTAAGCCAGTGAGAACCAGTGGCAGATCCAGTATTAGACAGGTGTTCCCCACAGACATGTAGGAAACAAAGGTAAGGACAGGAAGTCAAAACAATGAATCTTTGAATAGCCAGCAATCATTAAAATTCAAAGGAGGATCACTACAGTTTTCAACAAAATAAATCATTAGAATAAGGAGCTTAAAAGGATTAATGTGATTCTCTATTGAAAGCCTGGTGAATAAGTAAAGCCCAGATTCTTCTAAAACACTGTGATCAGAAAATGAAAGTGCAGGACAAAAAACTATGACTTTGTCCTTCCCCCAAAAAATCATCCCCCCTAAAAGAAATCTTACAGTCTTGTCAAACTGTAACTGAGTAAAACCCTATCGGCACTAATGAAGCAACAACCTTAGGTATGAATCTGAATTTATCAATCAAGTATTTTATTACTAATATTTCTGTCTCTATACATTAAATGATTGCTTTCCAAGAAAACGAACATTCACTTTTATAATGTACAATTTAATCTTAATAAATCTGTCAAAAAAAATTAAGGTGTGCTTGGCGATGGGGAGAAACTAGATCTAGAATTGTTTATTTTATTTTAATTACATTGCCATAATTATAAAGATCCTTGATTAGGACCATAAGTACCCAAGGGCAAGGCTCAACATTTGCTAACATGTGGAAATGATTAATAAATGTTTACTGAATGCCAATGATGGGTATAGTTGGTGTAGCTGAAACCTTCGGTAAGGCTACGGCGGCCTACAGCAGTGCTTCTCAAATGGGCATACCGTGGAGCTGAGGATCTTGTTGAAATGAAGGCACTGATTCAGTGATTGTCCTATGGTGGGGCCTGAGATTCTGCATTTCTTACATGTGTTAGCGACACTGCTGGTCCCTAGATCACATTTTAAGTAGCAAGGACTTCCAGCATATTCCTTTATTGACTCTGTGAATAATAAGGAATGATTAGTGAATATTTGCTTATGTGACAGGTATAACCATTTAGAAATACCTCCTGAATTATGGTCACCATTTCTCTCTCCTTTCACCCTCCCATATTTTAATCATAAATATAGGGGAAAGGGGGAAAGGTAAAATGCTACCCATAAAATTAGGAGAGTATGATTCATGGAAATATTAAAAGCAAAGGGGAAAGGAAAGAAAAAGCTCATCCTTTCTACTTCATTATATTCAGAGAGTAAGAAGGAAATAAAGGTAGGAAGAGCAGGTGCTTAGATAGGTATTCTCCCCTCTCTTGGCCTATGACCCAGAGAGGAGGTATGTGAGACAGATTGGAAAAGCCAAAAGCACAGGGATGTCAGCTCCATTTCCTGCAAGGAACTCTGGGAGGAGACTGCCTTACACAGTGTCCCCACAATAACCTGGAGTGGGGATGTTGTAGTCAAAGAGAGAGAGAGAGCTTTAGTTAGAACCCCTTTGCTACCCTGCTCTCTCATCTCTCTAAGACACTCCAAAGTTCCTGAGAGTTCAGCTGGTCAACTTTACAGAGGTGTTACCACAGCAACAAAGGCACCAGGACCCTTCCAACAAGAGCCAGGTCGGCCTCTGGAGGCAGATCTCAGAGAGCTGGCCGGGTCAGTGAGGGCCTAGATAAGGCTTAGTCAGCAAGAAATACCACTGGGGCTTGACCACACCAAAAGATAACAGCACAAGCTACGCTGGCCATAGCCCTCTGTGGGGGGAACCTCATAATGCCCTGGACAAGACCGATTTTAATAAACCCGGCAAGCCTATACCCAAGCACTGTTTTAAGCCAGGAGATCCCACTGCATCCCAGAATCACAAAATCATATAAACCCTTAAAAAACAAAAACAAAAATAAAAAACCCATGCTCAAATGCCATCCTGGAGAAAAGAGTGGAGAGGAATAGGAAATCTGAAAAAACTGAGCATTGATCCCTAGAGATTATTTCCTAAAGAGAATGTCAATTTATAAGGGACGCTATAATGTGTTTAAGAGTCTGAACTCTGATCTTAAAGCAAATTTGTTTCTTGCTTTTCTAGGAAAGTATGAGTGTAGGCTGTCTCATAAAAACTATCATTCAGCAAGAGAAAATAAAGAAACTTGTTTTCATTTCACATGTGTCTATGATAGAAAAAGAAACTTTGATCATAACTAAGCAATTCAAAGGCAGGAGATGAATTTATTATCTTTGCATCTTTAGTATCCAGCATTGTACTTGATGAATGATGATAAATGAATGTAGATAATGAAACCAAAAGCCTTCAGTAGGGGCAAGGTTGACTTCAGAAGAGCAGCATTTGACAGAAATAATAGTATCTCATCCTCAAACGCTAGTACCAAAACAACCAGTGCAACATGGACAGACTTTCTCACTCATTTTGTAGGTGGTATTTTGTCTTTACTATATGACAACG
Source organism: Indri indri (assembly GCA_004363605.1). Classification (NCBI taxonomy): domain Eukaryota; kingdom Metazoa; phylum Chordata; class Mammalia; order Primates; family Indriidae; genus Indri; species Indri indri. Next base: position 54,540 of record RJWJ010005333.1, read on the forward strand.
TCACATTTGCTTACTTAAAATGATTATATGTAGTAGATGCTCAATTAATGTTAGTAGTCTTCCCATTCCTTTCACCTCCTCTTTTCTATAGTGAAATTAAAGGAGGTTTATGAAAACAAGAATTATTAATGAATAGATTTTAAATAAATAAAAATATATAGAGAGAAAAACAAAATGCTCAAAATCATGGAAATTTCTTCACTGGCTTTTACCATTCCTTTATATCTATGGAGCTGTTTCTTTTCTATTATTCTTATCAAGGGCCTTAGAACAAAAGCCATTTCTTCTAGTTGCATGTACCTAAGACTCCTCAGTCTACACTGGAGACCTGCTAGTGACAGATAAGCCTAACACAGATACTTAGCCTTTCTCCAGTTTGTTCTCATCCTAGCTGAGAATATTTAGGTTTGATATTTGATTTGTCAGATACAGTAAATGCTTTGGTACCATATTTTGCTTCATTGGCATAAAATCAGCACCAACATCCTAAACAACAAATTCTTGGAAAGTCTCAATACAGTAGAAAAAAACATTTTTGTTTAAAGCATTTTTGCCTGATTTTAGATTCTTGACCATGTGTTAATTTGCAAATTGGAAAAGACCTGAGATTTTTCCAAATTTAGTGAAATCAAACGTGTAACTTTGTAGCAAATCAGAAATAAATTACGGAATTTCTTTGTTGGCCCTTTTGAAAGCTTCTGAAATGACTACAGTTTAATGTGCACATTAGTAAGGATGTACTTTTTTTTCTTGTGTTTATACTTCCTGCAAAGGTGTGTGCTTTTCAAGTGATTTTATAAAAGACAATGTGTCCAGGGAAAGTGTCAGCTGCCATACAAGAAAACACAAAAGACCAAAGAGGAGTGAATTTATCAAGGGTAGCATAGAACTGGTTAACAGTTACATCAACATGAAGAAAATGCTATCTCTATCCAGCTGAATTTAGAACCTGGTTCTTTTCTTGAATTTCTAGTGACAAATGCCTTACTCTCCCTTTTTTGGAGGGAGAGAGATGATTGAAATTGTGGCAAATAGCTCAGAATCTTAAGAACTAGTCTTTTGGAAGAGATTTCCTCATAAAATTTTCTTTGTAATTGTGCTTGGGTTTGTGTCAACTCATTCACTCTCATTTGTAATCTCCTAGATGTTAAAAGGTCTTGAAAACATACCATTTTACTACTCCATAAATCTGTTACATTCTCTGTGAAAGTGTTATAAAGCAAACACATCACCAAAATGGTATTCTTCTTGATAGTTTTCCTTGAAATTGCCATATACTTGACCTTAAATGGGTTTATAAGAAGAGTTGGACATTCTGTTGTAGGTATAACCTTTTAGGAGATCTAAAAGTTTAATCATGTTATAGGGAGAGAAAGTATTCTAACTCAAAGTAAGTTTTTGTTAGACAAATATAGAATTATGAATTTATTTATTTTACAGTCTACGAATCTAACAGGGATAGAAATGAGCTACAGAGAAATAGGTGTGCAATTTTTTCTTTAGTGTTTATTTCTAAGTTTGGGTTCAACTACTATGAGTAATTGCAAAAAGTATTCCTCAACATCTCACCCGCCATTTTACTCTGCCATTTTAAGGTTAAAAAAGCTCCCAGGGCCTTTCACCAAATAAATAAAATACTAACAAGCTTATTTAGCATCACTTTTCGGCAGATTGGATGGCAATATATTACTTGTGAGGCTGGAATAGTTTAAGAAATCTTCCTTACTCTAAACCCTGATGGGAGTTATGTTTGACCAGCTAAGTGTTTGAATACATAAATGCATTCAGCCTTTGGTATTTAAAGTGAGCATCATTAACTCAACATTTCAACTTAAACTTTGCTTAAACGATAAAGTTTCACCCAAGTGAAATCAATGGGAGGTGTGTGTGAATATATGAGGTTTCAGCTTGGCCCACTAAGGAATTTTGATGAAAATAGACAACCAAATTAAGAAATCATCAAAATAGAGCAATTATTGGTTAAAGAAAACACTAAAAAGTGTTTGCAGTTTTTCTACCTAAGGCCCAGTAATTATTTATAATATTTTATATATGTTTTATATATATATTATATATGTTATATATATATGTTTCTGTGTGTGTGTGTGTATATATATATATATTTTGGGGGTGCATTTAAGAATCCATCTTTTGTATGCTTAATGTTCATTTCACACTAACATCTAAAAACACCACACTGGTTCTTGAAATACCACCTCGTCTATGTTGGGAGTTCTACTAAATGATCCAATTTTCCTAGCTTCTTTAGCATATTGATTCTTTCCCCAAATATTCACTAAGTGTTCACTGTTCACATTATTTGCCTAGGGAAGTTTGCCTCTGGTTTTCAAAAGACGCTAAAGGGAATGGTAACAAAATCTTGCAAAAACATAGTTTGAGTATTTTACCAAAGTAAAATACTAATAATAGATCAGAATTTCCCATCATCCTCTACTCCATGTGGCATGTAAGCGCAGAAGGGAGATATAACAGTGGCACCTAGCCCAATCATAATATCATTAAAGAATAAAATTTAGCTTTCCAGACATGAAATCTGATATGCACAGTTGCATGTAGAATCCCTTTCCACTCTAAACATATTAAAGTATGGACACTAATTTACTACCTTGAATGAAAATTCATGAGTAACTTCCTCATGAGAAAAGCAGACTGCCTTTGCTATTAATAAATAAAAAGGAATATGGAGTTCTTTCCAGCAGTAATTTTCTCAATTCTTATATATACCCACACATATGTGAAAATGTCTAAGAAAAATAAAATCAAGCCTACAACCTTTTTAATAACTAGCCCCACTTTCTCATGGACTGTCTATCCACAAACACCTGTTGTTGAAATAAAGGCATAAAGCACCAAGATAATCCATAAAATTCTAATCACCAACATTATCCATAAAATTAGAACTATCAACGTAGATTTCTGGGTGATTTAGAGGATTCTGTTAGGCTGTCAGGAGGTCAAACCCTTGTCCAAATTTTCAGCTAATATTCTGGACTAAGTTCTATCCAAGGAACTAGAAAACATTTTGAAGAATTTTAAAATCAGCAGTTAGGAGAACAAACAGGGAACTGTATTTCAAAAGACAAAGCAAGAGATGATGTTGTTTTTAAAAAAGAGATAAACCTTCCTATGTTATCATCCGTGTGTTAAGAGGGGACTAGATCCAGACCTGCCACTGCACGCTGGTTTGGATTAGAGGAATAACTCTTTTGCAAAAGGCCCACTCTACCCTAGGTCCCACTGGTTTTCCAAAATTTAATAGACAATACATAAACAACCTGGAAATAACTGTCACCCAATCCCTAACAAAAGCCTGGTAGCAGAATTAATATGGAGAGTTCTCTCAAGATGAATTTGTCTATATCCTCCATTGATTGAAGCTGACCCTGCCCACAGAGTGCTGTGCTCAGACTGGGTTTTAATTACTTACAGAATTGTTCTTACTGAATTATGCTTTGACATCACTTCTGCAGCCTACATCAAAAAACTGCCTTGGGAATTTGGTTTCTCTTGTAGGGGTGTAGTATCACAGACATCTGTCTTTGCCTTAAAGAACTACAGGAGAAATTCCTCTCAGGACTCAATAAGATGTTGTACCTCACCTGATAAATTATTATTTTTAGTCTTAGGACACTATGAATTTTCTAATGGATGAAACTTCCCTCTACTTTTTGGGTGTGGATAGCATAGAGCCAAATCTTAGCCCTTCTTGAGGACATTCACAAAATACACATTTGCTTATTTTCTTACAAATATTTTACTTTTGCCTAAATTATTTCAGTCAAACATTTATTCTATTTTATTGTCAATGTTTTTAAAAGTTGACTCAAATCCTTTGTTAAAAGAGATGGGGAAATGAATGTAGGAATAAATTTTAAATTAAAGAGTTAAGCTCTGCACACTAAAATGAGGTAGATTAGATTTGTCTTAGGTACCTTCTCATTGTCCATGTTAGCACGTCTCTCCCTCTTCAATGGGCCCATCAACTTCCCAAAACTGTACAGAAATTGAGCATTGTTAAGATGGAAGAGCTATATATATATATATATATATATATATATATGTATATATATACACACACACACATAAACACACGCACATATATACACACACACATACACACACACACATATATATATATATATTTTTTATTAGTTGACTTTACTGTTACCTCTGAAATCATACTACCCAGAAAGTATGCTTCCACCTCTGTTTTGCCCTTTATCGGCTCCTGGCATAGATGGCATTAGATCACTAAAGCGGAAGACTGCCTAAGTCTACAATTAGTTTAATGTATTTGCATATTAAAGGGGTATAATATCATGACCCTAAATGAAAACATTTCTAGCAGTGAAATTTTTTGTTTGTTTTAGTCCTGAAAGACCTATTTTAATAATCACATAGTGGTCAGAATATCAGTTATCCATGAAGTAGCCAGGCACTTTTTTTCTTTTTGATTGCATGCTGCATTGTTATCATAGCACCAGAGTACCAGGGAAAAAGGGCCTAAATTGAACACTGATCCACTGTCAGATTGAGACGAGGAAAGAGTAAGGAGAAGGAAGTAGAAATACAGGATGGAAATAAGGTTTCTTTGGGTCATCTAGTGATTTAATCTATCTGTAAGAGTGTTCTCAACATTGGCACATATAAGAAGAGTACTTCACTTTATGGCTGGTATGTACCAAAAAGAAAACATTTTATATAGCAATGTTCCAAAAATACCCACCACGTGTGAATGTGTGTGTGTGTGTGTGAGAGAGAGAGAGAGAGAGACAGAGACAGAGACAGAGATAGAGACACTATGAGTGATCACATGAATGACCATCCAATTGCACAGAGATACTTTATATCTGGTGAAAACCAGAAAGATCACCCCATAGAAGTGAAATCCAGAGTGATCATATCCTTTCTCAGGTAGTTGAAGTAAGTCATTCAGGATATCTTACTACTTAATTTAGAGAAAAAAATTTGGTCTTTGCTCAAGTGATATTTTAAATAGTGATTTATTTGTTTTCACTTGTCAATATCATGTCTCACTGGAGATGTTTTATAAATATAAGAAGTATATAAATAAAACATAGATACACAAATATTAATATATTTATATATTACATAAATCTGTATTATATGATATATAAAAATATATATGAATATTTGTGTGTGTTTTCACACCAATCCAGAGGTACTTCTTTTCCTAAAGGAAAACAAACTCATCTTTCCTGCCAAACTTTTGGTCTATTATCCTATCGTAGTCTATTTAAAGTTCATTTCATTCATCCCGCTGTGCTTAGGAATAACATACATACACTGCTTGGACTGGGAAGGAAATTTACGCTAAAGCCTTGTGTGATGAGGGGTGAATTACTCCCATATTCTCAGACACACGGCATAAACCTCAACTACATCTCCATCTGTGGACACTGCCCAATTTCATCCACAGCCAGAGGAAGTCTGGCATGTGGCTGATGAGACTGAGCTGTCTTCTAGAACTTCACCACAAGAGTATAAATGCCTAAGAACTCCCCTGGGAATCCCTCCTGATCCCAGGAAGCAGAGTCAAGAATCATCTCTATGCCCTTCTGCTTCAACAACATCAAACTGTTTATGATAAACCTCAACACACACAGATACGCATCCTTACCTAGTTCCTATCTTGTGGCTGAAATCCTTACCCTCCCTGTACCCTTTTCTAATGGCTAAAATCTATGCATCTTTTATGACAGCTCAGATGTTCCCTCATATCCTAAGCTTCCCTGACCCCTTTCAAACACACTGGATTAGGTAGCCTTCCTCAGTACCCCTAATAACACTCTGTATCTTAAATTTGGCCCATTGTTTTATAAGGATGATCTAAGTTTCCTGTGTATCTCTCTCACTATACCGAGGACTGTGGAGATGAAATCTCATGTATCTTTTTCATTTCTATCATCTTGTACCACTTCCTGCAACATAATAGATGCACAACAAATATTTCATTAACTGATTTTTCAATTATCTATTACATTCCAGGTATTTGATATTTTCTTTAATTATTATATTTCCTTGCAATAAAAAAAATACAAAAAGGACACTGGAATAACTATTCCCATTTTATAGACTGAGATATTACATCTTGGTGAGGTAAATCTCCCAATCAAAGTTGCACAACTGAAAAGTAGCAGAGTGCCAACTCGAATTCTATTCTTAATTTTTAATCTAGTATCCTCTTTCTCCTCATTTAGGAAATTAAACTAGAGTGAATGCATGACTATCCCTAAAGACAGGTATTATTTGCATAGTTGGAAGCAATCTGAACAATCTGACCTAATACATTCTAATATCTAGGATCTGGAGGTTTTACCTATACAGATAAACGAAATAACAGTCAACTGTAGTCTTTAATTCCTGTTAATCAAGATACCACCTGGAATTCTCAATGATGTAGTCCATATTTTGTAAGCCTGTGTAATACAGCAGGAAATATTCTAACTGAAATCAAAATATTCTGATTATGCATAGTTTTTAAAACATGCATTCCTAAAAGACAATGTTGTGTTCACCTGGGGGTAAGGGAATAGTCTATCACGAGGTAGGCTCCTAGCTCTCTCAGCCTCTGCCGCCCCACAGTCACCACACTGTCCTTACTGACGGTTGAGGAGCCCAAAACATTTCTGAGCTCCGGACCTGCTTCCTAGGCGTTTCCACTTGGATGTTCCACGGATCATCAAAAGAACTATGTCCCAATATTCAGCTTCTGCCCCCTCTGCTTCTCGTCACATTCCCCACCTCAGCGAATGACACATCCATTTGCCAGAGTGCACAAGCCTGAAATATGAACGTCTGTTCTTAAATCCCCCCCTCCCTCAGCAACCCACATCCACACTGTGACTAAGGTTTGTCAATTTGACTTCCTTCTTTTAGTTTCCATTGCTGCTGTCTTAGCTCAGGCCCTAACTATGTCTCACATGGATGACTGGAATAGCTTCTTAACTGAGCACTGTCTAGTCTTGCCCTAACCAATCTATTCTCCACATTGTTACCAGAAAATTGTTGCAAACTGCCAACCTAGTCATGCTAGAGACTCTTTAGTGGTTTGATCTGTTTGCATACACTGCCGCCTCTGTGGGAAACACCCTTGTTGTCAGTTCTGACCCTAGGCCATCATCCATGACACTTCTAGAAGGTGTTCCTGATTTACATATACCTGCCATCCTTTGTGGCCCACAGCCTCCGTGTCTCCAGTGTCTAGCACAGCCTGTACTTAATAGGTGCTCAATAAGTATTAAATGTTGACTGGTGCCAAAGTCGTCTGAATCCAAATACTCCTATTTTCTTTCTCCTCCTTGACCCAATCACAGGGGCATCAGAGTGGTTCTCTTTTCCTCACTTCTCTCATCCCATGGGTCACTGAGGCTTACCAATTCTTTCAGGCTTTAGTCTCCAGTCCAGTCTCCACATTCTCCATTAATTCCCAACCTAAAAATCTCCAATGCCCAAAGTGGTGTTTCTCAAACTTCAGCATCAGAATCACCTGGGAGGCTTGCTGAACAAAGATTGCTAGTCTCCACCCACAGACTTTCCGATTCAGTAGACCTGGAGTGGGACCCAGAAATGACATTTCTAACAAATTTCTAAGAGACGCTGATGCTGCTGGTCCAGAGACCATACTTCAGAGCAATGGTTCTCAATGGGCGGTGAGCATTAGAATATAGTCATTATCATCCACTTCTGCCTACTGAATCAATATTTTCAGTAGAGTGGGGCAGGCAGGCAGGCATTTTTCTGCTTAAAAGCTTCATCAGGTGATCCTAATGCACTATCCTAGTTAAGAACCATGAATTCAACAATTAACTCCAGGATCTGGACTTCAGCTTCTTCCAAAGCCTTATTTTTCACAACTCCTTCAACTTTTTACTCTGTTCTCCAGTCCTATGAGAACAGCAGGCAGTCTGACATTCTAGACCTTTGCTTCCTATCTCTTAGGCCCAGATCAATTTTAGTTATTCAGTCACATATCCATTCATTCACTGAGCAACTAGCATGTGCCAGGCACTGCACCAGATGCAGGGGAGAGTGCAGTGAACATGACAGCTGCAGCCCCACTTCATGGAGCCTGTCCTGTTTGCTCTAAGCTCTCCTAGCACTCTGCTTCCCCTTCCTTCTCACTGCACAGGTCAGTGCTGGCTTAATGCCATATTCTCTCACTAGACAATAAATTCAATGAAGGCAGGGACTGTGCTCTGTCTTTGTGTGTGCTCAATAAATGTTTTTCAGATTAAATGGAAATGCTCCTCCCCAACCTAGCCTCCTTCAAAAATCATCTCCAGAGTCCTCTCTCTCTGCTGTCTTTCCTGAACTGCTCCAATTCCACTTGACACAATCAGAATTGAGCTCTGCTTTCAAGGAGCCCTGCCCTCCTCCCTACCCAGATTTCTATTAATAACTCAGCACTCGAAATCCTTTACTCCATGTTATTTACAGAGGTCTGGCTCCTACGAAACTGCGAGCTTCTCATGTGTAGGGACAATTTCATTTTCACCTTTTTAATCTCTTTGCTTCATACAGAGCCTGACATATAGAAGGTACTTAAAGGTGTTTGTTAAATTAATGAATGAGTTAATTTTGTTCTGATTTAAACCTGCTGTGCAATGTTTTGCCCAAACTTCCTTGGGGTTTTAATAAAATCTTCTTAAGACTCTCCCTTTCTCCATCATAGGAAGATATGCTAATTCAAATTTCATACAGTATGGAATATGCACAACAGGATTTCGGAGGATAAAGTTTATCAAGGGTCTGGATGAAATCTTACAAGAGAAGGCAACTTTATGGACCCAGGGTCCCGAGTTGAAGTCTTAACTCCACCTTAAAGCTTCTATCCCAGACAAGTGAGTCTCCAGCCTTTTTGCCTCTCAGTTCTCTCATTCATTTACTGAACAAAGGACCCGGTTTTTAATCTATGCTAAATTTTGGCAGCAAGTATGATGCTAGTTAATGAATTAAATAGCATCTTTGAAATTCATTAGAAAAATTTAATCAGACAAGCTCTCAATAGGAAGAGGTATCTGAAAAAGAGATGGTTACATTTTACGAAAAACATAGAATGTAAATTTTCTTGAAAAACTATGCCCAGAGCATCACGCCATGTATATAGTAGGCCCCCAACGAATATTTACTGGATGACAAAAACAAGGCAATTAATAAGTGCTTTCACTTAAATTGAAAAGCATTGACTTCTGCTACTGCTGATAATCACCAGGGACTCACACATTGCAGGTCCCTCCAGGAGCCATGGTTCCACTTTGAGAGACTGGAGACAGTGCCAGGTGTTTCCCACAGGTAAACAAACTCTCTTACTAGAGCTCACACAGCTTCACATACATTCAGGGAGATCCTCTCACCACACATATTTATGACTGCTAATGACACAATTCATAGTTGTGTATAAGCTGTGATACATCACCTTGATGCACACCGTTTCATCAAGCCAGAGAGGTTATAAATTCATTTCTAAAAGATATTTTGGTCATATAAACTTCTCAGAAATTCAAGGTCACCATTCTATGTAGGAGCTGAGTCTTCCATGGAGTAAATTTATTCATTTTTCAACTACATTAGTATGTATAATCTTCTTAGCATGCATGTAGGCATGAGGAAGAAATCAAAATATATGAAATGTATCACCAACTTAATTTTCTCTTTGGTGTATTGGATATCTGCATATAGAATGAAGAACCTTGAAAGCCCACACTAGTCCCACAATTACTTATTGAAAACAATGCTCATTCTATGTAACAAAAGAAACAGTTAATGAAGTTTATGTATCATTGGTGCAGATAATTTTACAAAGCTATGTTCTTAAGGCTTCAGAATTAAGGATTTAACTGTGGGAACAGAGAGTTTTAGGGGCAGGACATCCCAGATAACCTCACCCACATGCGTTTCTCAAACAATGCTTTTCTGTATGTAAACAGAAAATAGAAAGGAGTATATGGTTTTTGTCCTCAGTATTAAATAGCTGGCTTTCCTTCAGTGCACTCTTAAATTTCTGCACAATGCACAGCCTTCAGCACCCCAAGGAGCATAAACAAAGGATATCAGGCAAGTTCACCTACTCCCACTTCACAGAACAATGCTTGTTGTTAACTAAGCAATTCCCAGGGCAGATTTGTGATTTGTGGAGTCCAGAGTAAGTACTCAGGTTGGGCTCTTGGAATCTGAGGTCAGAAGCACGTGGTGCCACTCAATCCCCAGGGCTTTTAGAAAACATGAAAATGTGACCTAAAGTTTGTGCTTGCATATACACCAGAGACTATTCAGGCATTTAGAGAAATTAAAGTATATTAAGGCCTCAAAACAGCTTATTGTTCATGCTTCAAGATTTAACCTTTTCTTTCTTACTTGTTGTTTTTCTTCTACTGAATACATGTCTACTGAATCAAATAAGATGAATTGACTATATATAAATATGTCTTATGTATAAAAAATATACTGATAGAGCAACAAATTATATAGATAGATAAATCTGAAAATTTGAAAAATCCTTTCTCCTTTCTAAAACAGAATTATGACTCTGATACTTTCCTGTATTCTTAGAACCCTGGGTTTTTATAAGAAGACAGAATGTGTAATCCGTGTACTTAATTTGTCCCAAAACTTTATATGAGGATTGTACACCCAGTCAGAACTATAAGCACTTTAAAAGATAAGTACATGAAAAGGCTTCTTTCCTTCTGCCTTTTCAGGGAATATTTTGGCTAGAGTTACACCCTTTAGGTTTATATAATGCTATTAACATGTAATATAACTTTGGAGAATAGTTTCTTCCCCTTGTTGTCTGGTTGAAGAATAAAAGTGAAATAGGTTACTGTTTCCAGTTTTATGAGTATGATTATTATCAAGTTATTAAAACTATGAAATAATTAAATTTCATCACTACTCCTTTACTCTTTAATAATCACCTATTAAATATTAAAACTGATCCAGAAAAGATAAAAAATATAGAGAGACACTGTTTGCATAACTTTAAAGTCATTTGAAAATATCTGAATGCACGACTTAACTATTCCATAGTATGGGTAGTTAGTATAATACAAATACAGCCATATGTCTCAGGCTGAATGAAATTGTTGATGGGTCACTGAAGATGTTGGGTCCTTTCACAAAACATAGACAATTCAAGTACTAGTCTATTATACCAAGTGACTTTATGTGAAGCTAAGAAGCTAGCCCACGGTCTCTACACAATTATTAGTTTCCTATGTTACTCAGGAAAATTATGTTCTACCAAGTTTCCAATGAGGTTCTAGTGTTTAAAATTCCTTAAATAGACTTTAACATAAATTGTGAAGTTTAAAGGGGGGGAAATACAAGGAAAAAATAATTTATAAAGAAGAAAGATCAATACTATAGATACAATACAGTCACAAACACTCATAAAATCATAAGGCTATATTTAGAAATATCATAAGAAAGTTAGAAATTTGGGTTAGATGACAGAGGCTGATAAAATCCACAATCTTCAATGCTGGTATGAATGGAAAAGAACATAAATGCCTAGTCTATTGAGCTTCTCCTTCTCTGTTAGCCAGGAAGGAAATGCCTGCCTAACACTTACCAGTGGAAAATCATTGAAAAAGTAGATTAGTGAGAATAAAACAACAAAAAGAATAGTTCCCTACCCATTGCTTCCCACTGAATGAACTTTTGACATATCAGCAAACTCTTCTTTTCTCTTGCTGCTGCTAGTGTACTGCTCGCTGTACAGCTTGAGGGACATCTGCTCAACAGCATCTCTTTGTGCTTCCAGGTAGCATAGTTGAACCTCAGCCTAGAGAGGGAAACAAAGAGGATTGCTGTTTTCATCCAGGAGGAATGCATTTCAAGTGAAGTGTAACAACTCAAAGAATGGGAATTGTTTATATCATTATACAGCTCCTTTTTGAGTTGGATTTAATGGAATAAACTGGGTGTATTACAAAATTATATTTTAGATCTGAATCTTACAAGTTCTTCCTTAAAATAAGATCTGAATAAATGAACCTCAGAAGACTCTCTGTAAATATCACAAAATATCCCTGCGATCATAATACTGTATGATAAGACTTTACATAAAAATTTTGTGAAATTCCTTAATAATATTCTTCCTCATATTGCCACATATGTAACACCGATTTTTTAAAGATCCCCCTCCAACCCATATATTTGCATGGACACATATTCTGAATGCTTCTCTAATATTTTCTCTGAGGAGAATAAAAAAGCCAAGTATTAATTCTAGTACCTCTTCAATAGTAACAATAGATTTCCTTTATTACATTTTTTGGGGTTCTCTTTATAACTGTCTTAATAATTTTAAAGTAGAGGAAAATAGTGTGATTTTGTTTACGTGCAATTTTGAATTGTTAAATCATTTATAGTTATTTGGGGCTCATTGTAGTAAAGGAGAGGCAGTAAGTTCACCATGCTGTTTTCTATCAAACCAAGGCCAAAAGAATGCTGAATAATATTTGGCATGGAACTGTATTGAATAGATGCTTTATTTATTGCAGCTGTTGTGATCTCTGTGGCTTTAGGTTTCCTTAGAACACCACATGAGACAGAATGAAGTCTTCTTGGGGGCATGCTTGTCCATGGTAAAGGGAAGGGGCCAATGCTGAGTTCATGTACATTGTGGACCAAAGAACTCTTATTTTTTTGTAGTGCATGTCACTAAACCCAAGCATGTCCATTAACATTTCTGATAAATCTAATACTGCTACTTTACAATTTTATTATAGTCTCCTAAGAAAAACAGTTCTGGGTCAGCTGTTAGGTAGCTGCCAGAATTCTATAACATATAAGAAAAAAAGTCAAGTCAGACATGACCTTCTACTCTCAGTATCCAGAGCTGACCAAGGCCTTTTGCCTGGTCTTTAGTTTTATAGACTCAACTTGAAGAAAAAGTGAATATTATAAAGTGGCAGCTGCTTAAAAGTCCAAACTAGGACTATGTAGAGAAAATGGGTGGCTTATGAAAAATTGGGTCTCAAATTCCTATATCGTTGCTTTTCGTAAGTAGCTAGTTATGAATGCTCTAGATTGCTGAGGAATAATTTAAACTATGTTAAAATTACTAAAGTTATATGATTGAGGTTCTGAAACCAGTTAAAAACTACAATATATGTAATGGTTCATGTGAACTTTTCTTGCCTAAACTATTGGCTTGAATAAGAACAGATTGAACTGGATTAAGAATTATGTCAATAGCACCTCTTGTATTCTCCTGGATAGAGCTGGAACACATTCTACTAAGTGAAGTATCCCAAGAATGGAAAAACAAGCACCACATGTACTCACCATCAAATTGGTATTAACTGATCAACACATAAGTGCACATATAAGAATAACATCTATTGGATGTTGGGCGGCGGTGGGGGGGGGGGGACAGGTATATGCATCCACAAAGAGTGCGATGTGCACCTCCCGGGGATGGACACGCTTGAAGCTCGGACTTGGGTGGGGGAGCAAGGGCAACACACGTAACCTAAACATCTGTACCCCCATAAAATGCTGAAATAATAAAAAAAAAGACCCCCCAAAAAAGAATTATGTCAAACACTGTAAACAAAGAATAATGTTATATGGAGTATATTCAGTTTGGGGTAGGAGGCACAAAGGAAATGCTAGATCTAGTGTCATTAGCACCTTTATTAATGATGTGGAAGAGGGGTATGCAGAATGTTAATGGCACACATAGAATAGCACCAATTAAGAGGTTTGCGAGCGCCATGGAAACTGAAAGACTAATACCTACTGAGTAAGAATACTTTTTTAAAAAGCATAAGACACAATATAGAGAATAGATCAGAAAATCAACAGAATACATCTTTTAAGAAAACATACAAATTGTTATGTGATAAATGAGATTACGGAGATATTAAACAACAGTGAAAGAACTTAAAAACATACTATTACCAAATGCTACCCCCTCTCTTCCACCAAAAAGCTATAGGGTATAACGAGTATTACACCCATACTAAGTATTTCACTGACCTCATTAGAATAACTCATCCATGCCATTAGGTGTCAAGAGACGTGTTTGATATCTAGAAGTTCCTGTTAGTTTTTAAACATCCTAAGTAACAAGCTGAACCACTGTTTGTTCTGGGTAAATGACCTCACAAATGTGTGCCACTGGTCACAAAAAAGATCATAAAGCAGTAAGGTAACTTAATGTAAGACTCATCACCACTATAGAAAATAATTGGCATTCATCCCTTTGTGATCCTTGGCCCCTTCTGGGTACAAAGGGCAACACCTCTCATATGACAGGGATACATGGAAAGGAATTCAGAGAAAAAAGCTGAGAGCAACTGGAAAGATAATTAATCACCTTACAAAATGATTGAAATGTTGTAATCTAAGGCTTTTATTGCACAATATTTCAGAGGCATTTGACACAGGAAACTTCCCTGCACTAACAAGGAGATGAATTTGATGGCCCAGGTCTTT
>RJWJ010005334.1:0-69049 GCA_004363605.1 Indri indri
CCTACTGTCTCAGCCTCCCGAGTAGCTGGGACTACAGGCCTGTGCCACCATGCCCGGCTAATTTTTTTCTCTATATATTTTTAGCTGTCCAATTAATTTTCTTTCTATTTTTGATAGAGACGGGGTCTCGCTCTTGCTCAAGCTGGTCTCGAACTCCTGAGCTCAGAACGATCCGCCCGTCTCGGCCTCCCAGAGTGCTAGGATTACAGGCATGAGCCACCGTGCCCGGCTATGCAGAAGCTTTTTAATTTGATCAGGTCTCATTTATTTATTTTTAGGCAATCACAGCAAAAACAAAAATAAATAAATAGTAATTAATTTTAAACTTACTTTTATCCTTTTCTATGTATGATATTTTCCTACATGGACAACCACCAAAAGAAAACTTGAAACGTGGTATTTTTGGAGGTTTGGAGGCTGATAATACCTATATTCAAGAATAATGTCTCAAAGAAACTAGTTAGAAGTCTTTATAGGAACAGCATCCTAGAAACCCAGCAAAGGCTATGCCTTCTTTGGGAGCTACAAGAATGGTGTCTTCTTTAATAATCTAATATCAGTGTCCATTAGGCATTTTGGGAAGGATGAAGGGAGTTTACTTAGCTTATTTACTTTATAAGCCTCTAGGCAACTAGCATGTACTTCTACTTGTCTGTCAATAATAGTATCAATACTCAAAAAATAGTTGAGTACAATTAAGCATTTTTTAAAAAATGCATAAACACTTGTAGATCAGCAAATAAAAAACTGAAGCTCTGTATATATCCTACTTTCCTGTTTTTATTCTCGAGCATTGGTTGAAGAGGTGGTGAAAGAAGGGAGGTGACAAGGATAGATATTTTTCCAGGTTTTGAAGATCTTTATAGTTAAACCTGACTTTGGAGCTTAATTCTAAAGAAGTTTGAAGTCCTGCAGTTAATAGAATTTACGTTTTTCTGTTTCAGAATACTTTGCCAAGAGATGAAATTATATTTCAGAAAATGAAACAAGTCAGCTTAGATATAGATATGTCTCTTATCCTAAAGACCTCGAAGTTTGAAGTGAATGTAATTCCTGAAAAATAAAGTTCTAACATTCTTCACTGACATGGTGATGTAAATTTTCTCTCTGTGGCTGCTCCACAATAAAGGGGAGCTGAAATTTAAAACACATATTGAATTTTATCATGATGTTTAATGCAAATACAAAGATTTGGGAAATCTTTTCTCAGGAAACAACCAGGAAATCTAATTTATTCCTAGGTTACACAGTCTAATGACAAACAGAAACCACATAAACTTTTAAGTAACCACTGTAACCAGTGTTGTATTCATAGCTGCTAATCAGAAATTTGTGCAACAGCAATGTCTTTCTTTACAGATGAATAGTTTGCAAATAAATTTTATTTTTCAAGAACAGTTGAGTTAATTTTCTATAACAGTAGCTGCATTTATTGCTCTTTGTTAAGAGTCACTGTATTAAGCAAGGTTTGTGCAAAAATAATCAAATAAGTACAGAGAAATACATGGTTTCTGTCATATTTTATACCACATTCTCCCTCCAATCAAAATATGAGAGTAAACAATTTTTTAAAGAAAAGCAAATGTTTCATCTGCGTCATTAATTTCACAGTTTCAATTCAGGAGTATAAAGGTGAAATGATTTTATTTTTTCCAATAATTAATTCCCTCACTCTTCTATATCAAGTCTCCCTTTCCAACTCCTTAATACGTAGCAATTCTGTACCAACTTTAGCCGTCTAAACTGAGTTGTTAAAACTTAGTCTCATGCTTCCTTCCCCAGTCAAAGAAAACCACACTTGTGGCTTGTGGCTTGAAGGTTTTGTGCTCTTCCCACACTCTGTCCTCCAGACCCTGCCACCTGGGTTGGGGACAGAGAGGGTGGCAGTGGTCATCTCGCACAGCCAGCAGAAGCTGGGAGGAAGCTGAGAGGCGACCCTGATCTCACTCAGCATCTCTGCTGCCCAGGAGCCGTGCTGATATGCTAGTCTCCAAATTTGTCCTGTTCTCTCACATGCTTCAGTACAAACAACATTACATTCTAAATAAATCTATAATCATTTCAATAAGTGAGAGTTACTTGGGAAACTAATTGCAAAAGTTAAACCATTAAGAGTAAGCCATGGCTGCTAAACTTCAAAGAAAGTAATTTTGTGCTCCAGAGAAAACAGCTTGAATAGCTTCTAGTGAAATGTTGTTGCTGTGCTTTTATAAAGGAAATCCAAATATACGGGTGGAATTCTTGATGGAGCAAACTGAACATAAGGTCATTCTAGAACAACAATATGCAGAACAGATAGAACACCGGTAGATGACATTAGGATCATGGATTCTCTTGCTGTGATGTTAATTAGTGTATTTAATGGATACAATCTCATGGTCGAGAAACTTCAATTAAGAGTAAAATCTAAATGATGAAGAATTTTAGGTGACATTTGCAATAGTTCATAGATTATAAAAGAGAGCCTGATAAACATATTTATCTGCATGCCATTTTTGTTTTTATTAACAGAATAGCAATTTATGCCTCTAGGTAGTTTTATAGGATAAAATAGAATACTGCTATACAATTAAATGGTAAGGGAAGAAGATTTAGCTGAAGTGTCTTGCAGGAACACAGGAGATCACATTATAATTAAGCAACACTACCTCCTGAAGATGTTATAAAAGAAAAAAAAAGTCATTGAATTGTTACACAAATTTGCCTCTGTAACTCATTTGACAAAAATCACATATATATTTAGGGATATTTAAAAACTTTCTCTTTGCACAGAGAAACTGTAGTTGATGTCATGAGAACTCACGGTCAAATGCTGTGGAGTGGACTTGGACACGAGCGGCACTATAACAGCCCTGCATCTGATTTTGGGTTTGATTGGCGTGGCCATGGCAGGATGCCCACAAGACTCCCCTAAGCTTAACACAAGAGTTCTGGATCCCTTGAAAAAGAGTCAGTCTGAGAGCACAAGTTAAGCAGAATGACGAGGAAAGCAAACCAATTATATAGGGAAAGATAGAAAAAAATATTGGTTGAAGCCAGGACAGTCAGCTTGGCCCAGAAAGATAACTTAGAGCAGATGAGTCATTGCTTGGGATAATAATGCAGAAAGATGGGAGAGCCTGGAACCTTACATCTTTGTGGAGCTGCGATAGCATCTCCAGTCTGCCTAATATTGGATTTCTTTTACATGGCACAGTGTGTTTTAAGCCATTGTTTTGGCGATTTTCTGTCATATACAACTCAGCCTAATGTAAACTGACACACGAATTTTAATTTAGAACTTATAAGCATGGCAATTGGAACATAATAATATAACAGATATCTCTGTTCTCATGAAATTTTCTATGTAGTGGGAAACAGCTAATTTAAGTAATAATAACAATGGAGTGTAAAGGCGCTATAATAAGGGACCTTCCTTAGAATTTTGAGTACATAGAGCAGGAGTGATAAACACATCAAGATGAGCAAAGTTCTCCTTGGGGAAAACATGGTGGGTTTATGCATGATTGTGTTTAAGAACCACAACAATGCAGCCTTAATATTTAATACTTACAGCTGATTTTCACATATGAGGACAATGTTCATGACCAACAACATGTGAGAAAAGAAGTTTGTTTTTACTCTCCTTCAATGAATTTACACTTGTCTATCCATCTCCAATCCTTACTCTTCTAGACTCTTCTTCTACCTGCAGTTTATGTTTGTGATCACACATCATCATGGATCACTGTCCTTACAAGGTGGTCTTAGGCCAGGTACAGTGGCTCATGCCTGTAATCCTAGCACTTTAGGAGGCAGAGGCAGGAGGATCACTTGAGCCCAGGAGTTAGAGGCTGCAGTGAGCTATGATGACGCCACTGCACTCTAGCCCAGGCAACATAGTGAGACCCCGTCTGAGCTACGATGTTAGGGACAAGAGCAAGAGTGCATACCTTCCTGCTGGAGTGCCTTTTAAGATGAGGTTTAAGTTACTTTTCCTAAGCAAATATGGACAAATGTGCTCCTCAAATACTGCTACATGGCACAAGTGTATCATTACTGAGCTTACAGCCAGTGCTGATTCAAAAAGTGTTTCAAGGAAAGGTAAATATGCCTCCAGAAAAATCTCATGCTGTCAGGAAAAAAAAGTGGTGCTAAGAAATCTTTTCAGAACTAGTACTATATCCTTAAACTTATTTTAGGAACAAAAATTCTATTTGGTTAAGTTATTTGAGGAAATGTCTTAACCTTGTTTCTAGAGCAATATGCAATGGTAAAATAGTACCATTTCTTAATGGACCATCTGATGTTTTAGTTTGTACATATAATTAATAATTTTACTGCTCTGTAATTATAGAATTAATGAAGAAAAAACTTCCGTGTTCTTGAAATATTAGGGACATGAGCGCTATTAGTCTGAGAAATAACCTGCCCTATTTTAGAGCGGTACAGGACAGCAAATGCCACTCATCATGTAGTGAGCTGTGCTCACCTTTAACTGAGATACTGAGACAGAGGAGGTGGTTATTTTTCCTGCTTACAGTTTTAATTTTACATCTGAAGAGAATGAAAACATTCAGGTGACAAATTTTTCTTTGGTATGAAAGATGGAATTACAGGTCCTTAAAATCAATAGCTGTCAGTCAAAGCCTAGACATTGGGTGATGGGCATGAATAATTGAAGACTGATTTGTTAACCATGCAGAAGTGAAGTTAGCCATGCAGGGAAACACATTGTCAATTGCCAGCAATTTACTATGTTTTTGAAAACCACAGGCAGCAATTTACAGAAAAGATTAGGCCCGTTACTGTACACATGTGACATTTTCTTGATTTAAGATGTCAATCTGGAAAGCTATAAACTGACACCTGGAGTTTGGAATGAGGTTATAAAGTTTATGAAGAACTGCTTTTCCCTTAGAATGTCTGTACTTCTGCTGTGGGAGACCCCTGAATGCACACCTCCTGCTGGGGCTAACCATGTGTATGCAAATGAGCACTGTCACAGAAGGGTGCCACGCCTTCTCTCGGGACCACTAAGCACCTACCCTTGCATCGCTCAGTGCTCAAATGCGCTTGGTGTCTGAGAGAAAGCAGAGTCATAGGCTTTTATTATAGCTGATGTTATTAAAAAGAAAGCACTGTAAATGCATTGTAATAGTCCTAAATCATCCCAGTAGGTATAATTATTTTAATCCTGCATCAGAATTCTTATTTTTTAGTTGCTTTTCAAAAGAATATGGTATGATCAAAGTAGAACATCACCACTGAATATCACAGTACTAATTGTTGCAAGCAAGATTCACTGATGAATGCTAAAATTAAAGGGCAAGTCTCTAAGGAGAAACATGGGATCGGCATAGCTTCAAAGTACCTCCCTCAAAATAGTTATCAATTACTGTGTTGTTTTTAACAAATGTACCCAAATTCTTTGATATCCCTCCTCCAGGAGATGAAACTTAATTCTGCTTCCTCTCAGTATGGCTGAACTTAGTGACTTGCTTCTAAAGAACAGAACATGGAGAGGGAAAATGGCAACTTTACTGTGGAGAAACTTCGTAGACAGCTCTTAACCATGAGGTCAAGATAAGTCATGTTGGTATCAATCACATACCCCCTGACGTGATGTGATGAGTAGGGCATTTCACCTCTGACCTATCCTTCCCCCAAAATTTATAATCCCAGTCTAATAACAAGAAAACCTCAGAAAAAAACAAATGAAGACATTTTACAAAACACCTATCCAATATTCTCCAAAGTCTCTGTGCCAAATTCATAAAAACCAAGGAAAGACAGAAAACTGCTACAGATTGGAGATGCAACAAAGCTGCCTAAATGAAATTTGGTAACTAGGGGTTGGATTCTGGATCAACAAAAAACAAACACAAAATAGGCATTAGTGGAAAAATTAATGAAATACAAATAAAGTCTCTACCTCAGTTAATAGAATTCTACCAATATGATTATTATTATTTTTTTGATTTGGCAATTGTCCCATGGTTATGAAAGTTTTTAACATTAGGAGAAGCTGAGTGGAAGGTATATGAGAATGCTCTGTATTATCTTTGTAACTTTTATGTACATCTAAACTGTTTTAATACAAAAAGTAAAAAAAGAAAAATAATTAAAAGAACAAAATGGTTAATAGATATTATGGGTTGAACTGTGTCCTCCCCAAAAAGGATATGTTGAAGTCCTAACTCTCAGCACCTAAGATCAAATAATGTGCTCTTATTTGGAAGTAGGGTCTTGCAGATATAATTAGTTAAGATGAGGTCGTACTGGAGAAGGGTGGATGCTTAATCCAATACGACTAGGATCTTCGTAAGAAGACACAGTGACACACAAGGGAAGAACACAATGCAACAAAAGAGGCAGAGATCGAAGGCTGCAGCTATGAGCCAAGAAATGTCAAGGACTGCCAGCCTCCAGCAGATGGGAAGAGGAAAGAAAGTTTTCTCACCTACAGCTTTCAGAGACAGCATAGCTTTCCTAACACCTTAATGTGGACTTCTCGCCTCCAGAATCGTGAATTTGTTTTCTGTTGTTGTAAGCCACCCAGTTGGTGGTGTTTTGTTACATTAGGAAACTAATACATCTGAAAACTACAATAAACTTCTAGCCATGTTTTTACGAATATGAGCTATTTCCATCTCTTTTATTGATAGTAAACTTAGAAACAAATTCTTTATCCTTGAATTTTAAAAAAGCTACATAAAGCTATATTTCTAGTAAAAATTATGAACTCCAAGATGTCTTGAAAAATGGGGACCACTCAAAGATAATTTATGAGACACAGATTCCATAATTCATATGCAATGGGGTAGAGTCTGTGGTTGATAATTTCTCTGTGCTTTAGGAGAAAAATAAACAATATATATTTCTAAATTTATCCTCACTGTTTACATTAATTTATTAGACTCTTCAACACTTTCCTGGATGTTCAAACCTTGTAAAGCAGGTTTTTATTGTAATTCCTACTCTGAAATTGCATATGCCAATAGTCATCATTTAAAATACGAGTTTGAGCTCTGAAACTAGGCAACATGTCCTTTTTGTTTAGTAATAGAATAAATCTGAAGAGTGATACATAGCTGTTTCTGTCTGGTGCAGTGTAGTGTCAACTCTGGTGATTTGTTTCCATCACTCTTTTCTTCTACATTTTTTCTCAAAAGGGAAAAGAATGAAGACTGTTTAATAAATTACTTTCTTATCTTTGATTTTGAATTTTCAAGGGTAAAATGTAAAACAGTAGAATTTTATGGTAGAATTCCAACACTGAAGTGGGTTGTGAATAGAAATTATTATTAGACCATTACCCTGACACCATTCAGGATTTTTTTTTCTTTTTTGCTGTTTCAATAAGGGACTATTGTTTGTTTAAAAGAAGTCATCAAAGTTGACATTCCACTGGACAACTGCACAAGACAGATTAAACATCCAGATCGGTAGACAGGCAGAACAAAAATGCAAGATACATAGACATGGGCTGAAGATCTACTTTTAAAACACTATTTGAAGACTGACAAATTCAGCTCTCAAATATCTCAGCTGTTGCTCACATTTGGTCATGCAGGGATTATCATGACAATTTAGGTGGTATGTGTTATTGGCATACCCGTGTTACATTAGGTAAAATCTCAAGCACGGTTTTGGGATGGCCATTGTTAATGCTATAATACCAAGCATCTACAACGATAGCTAATTAAGTTTAGATTTTCATTATGTCAAAGTCTTTAGGGTCCTCAGAATAATAAATACATTCAACATTATTACAAATAGAAACTTATTCCAAAATTCTTTATACAAACATGTCTTTGGGCACTAATTGGTTAAATCATGCAGTTTTATTATTTATTTCTTCCTAAAAAATTTAGGAAGAAATTTTTCTTAATGTTAAATGTAAAATTTTCCATAATGTTAAAAACAAGAAGTGATTTCAGAGGGGAATTATTGGCTTATTTAGAGACGGCTTGTGCCTCTTTCCAAGCCTAACTAATTTCTTAACCTTCCAAATTCTCTCAGGCATCAGTTTTCCTGAAAATGCCACTAGAACCCTGTTTCTGCTCTCTTTTTGTTCCTTCTCCGACTTCCCAGAACACCCTGTGCCTACATGTACACACTGAGGATGCTGCGATGCTCTGCTCCCATGCAGGCTGATTGGCCATCTTTCCTACCAGCTGTGAAACCTCTGCTGGGAGGTACAATGTCTTATTTGTCTTCATAATCCTGGGACATAACAAGTGGTTGGCACAGAGAAGACATCAAATAGTCACAATCACATCTTAAAATTATGTGACAGCCAGGCCCAGTGAATCATACCTGTAACCCCAGCACTTTGGGAGGCTGAGGTGGGAGGATGGCTTGAGGCCAGGAGTTTAAGACCAGTCTGGGCAACATAGCAAGACCCTGTCTCTAAAAAATAAATAAAATTTTAAAAAATTACATAACAAAGTTATAACACAATTATGTGATCATGGATACACAAAGAACACTGAAAAGACAGCACAGTGCCATTCTTTAAATGTGCTGGAAAGGCTATGTCATGTCCAAGGAAACTGAAACGTCGTCATCAAAGGGTCTTTCAGGTGACGCTCCTTTTCCCAGACTCAGCATCTGTTTTCTTTTTCTTTTTCTTTTTTTTTTTTTTTTTTTTTTTTTTTTTTTTTTTTTTTTTTTTTTTTTTTTTTTTTTTTTTTTTTTTTTTTTTTTTTTTTTTTTTTTTTTTTGAGACAGAGTCTCACTCTATTGCCCTGGCTAGAGTGAGTGCTGTGGCGTTAGCCTAGCTCACAGCAACCTCAAACTCCTGGGCTCAAGCGATCCTACTGCCTCAGCCTCCCAAGTAGCTGGGAATACAGGCATGTGCCACCATGCCCAGCTAACTTTTTCTATATATTTTTAGTTGTTCAGATAATTTATTTCTACTTTTTTTTAGTGGAGACAGGGTCTCGCTCTTCCTCAGGCTGGTCTCAAACTCCTGAGCTCAATCAATCCGCCTGACTTGGCTTCCCAAAGTGCTAGGATTACAGGCGTGAGCATTGTGCCCAGCCAACATCTCTTTTCTTAAAAATAAACCGTCTTATAAATTTTTAAAATGAAAATTTGTTTAGTCGTTTTTGTATTATATATATGTATGTATGCTTGTACCCATACATGTGTGTATAGCGTAATACACTGATAGCATATTTTTTCTAATGAAACTTACATTACCTATTAACTCTTAGGAGACACTAAGGTTTTCCAAAAATGCATTTTGTGATATGTTGATCCCAGGTATAAAATGAAAATACCAAGCTTCTTTTTGAAGATATCAACATGAGTTTTAAAGTGCTTTACTCTCTTCAGTTCTGCGGGTTTAAAAATATATTCTATTATATTGAAAAGGAGTTTAAAGAACAAAGTACTCACTAGTACAAGCATGGTGCAAAATCTTTAATTCAGAGATAGGACTTAAATGGCCCTGAAGGATTGTGAAAGACAATAAATTCACAACCCAATTGCAGTGGAAATTTTACTCAGATTTAATTAAAGCACATCCCTCTTGGGTTTTTCCTACCTGAGGGGAAATGTTTCCACTCTATTTCATTCAGCAATGGAAGGCTGAGGAACCGAGGCAGAATGGCCCCAGGCAACAGGCCCAGAGCAGTCTCTCAGAGTATATGCATGGATGCTGGGAAGAGTAAGGTAGGAGCAAGCCCTCAGGAGCCTGAATCTCCTGACTTCAAATCCTTACTTTACCCGCCAAGAGCAGGGTGACTGAACAGTTTACCTAACATCTCTGAGCCTCAATTTCTGCTTCTGTATAAATAAGTTCAATCCTCACAGGGTTGCTATGGGCATTGTTTGACAAAGTTTATTGCATAGTAAATCTTTGTTCTTATTTGACAGTATTTCAGAAATGAAAAATAAAATCATTTCAGAGGATACACATTCCTATTCTTCTCATTCTCCGTGGAATTATCTCTTTGATGATTTCTTCCACTTTTCTATCACTAATTCCACCTCTCACCATTTCAGGGAAGTGAACTCCCTAATCAATGCTAGATGTTCTATGCTGGGAAACTTGTATCTTTGAATGAGGGTTTCACGCACCAAAAGTCAAATTTACATCTGTAGTTCTGGCTTTTCTCTGAAGTCCCATATTCCCTGCAATGGGCAAAGCAACAATGCTTGAACTTCTTATCAGTAACAAACACTAAATGGACACTTAGGTCCTCTCCAGCTTTGCTGTGGACCACCTGCCCTCTGCTGTTGGACAGTTTGAATAAGCTGAGTTCCTTGAGAACAGAAACTGTCATTTTCCTCTTTATTCCTAGGGCCTAAGCACAGTGCGGGCTTAGTCTGTATGTGTTGCTACAAAGAAATACCTGCAGGCTGTACAAGAAGCATGGTGCCAACATCTGCTTCTGGGGAGGGACTCAGGCTGGTTCCAGTCAAGGTGGAAGGGGAAGGGCAGGCAGTGTGTGCTGATCACATGGCAAGAGCGGAGGTGGGTGGGGGGAAGATGCCAGGCTCTTTTCAACAACCAGTTCTCATGAAAACTAAGAATGAGAACTCACTTACTTCTGCAAGAATAGAACCAAGTCATTGATGACGGATCTGTACCCATGACGCCCACCTCTCACCAGGCCCCACCTCCAATATTAGGGACCAAATTTCACCATGAGATTTGTCAGAGCCAAACAAACTAAATCCAAACCAGAGCAGTGCATAACATGTGGTAGGTGGCCAATAGATGGTGTCAAATAAGTAAGTGAAGGAATGATTGAAGAGTGAAGAATTTTTCTCAGACTGGAAAAGGTAGCTACAATGGAAAGAAATTGGAAATCAAAGTAATGATAAACATTGTCACTAATTGAGTCCCAGGTCCTTGCATCGATTATTTCTAATCTGTACGACAACCCCACAGGGTAGGTGTCAGTGGCCCGCAGAGGAGAGGAACACCACAGGTAACAAAGAGGGATAGCCAGTGGAGGCCAGCTCATACAATGCCTGGTGCAGCTGGGCCCATGGCCCCTTGGGAACAAAGCTGCCAAAAGTGCAGCTGGTCTTTGGGCATAGCTGACACAGTCACTGTCTGCCACAGAACCCTCTAATTTCAGCCATATGATTGAAGGCTGATGTGCCTGTCCCAGAAGGCAGCCAAGTACTCACTAGTACAAGTGACAGAACCCACCTGGTGGAAACCCCATCAGACCTGCACTCAGCTCCTCTGAAGTAGAGAGAGTGTGAAGAGGGCGGGGGCCTCCCTAAAAGATGCACCTGCCATTCATGGTGACCTCCCCACTTCTCTGCCCCTTCGCATCCAAGAGAGTGCAAATAATACAGCAGTAGGGACAGGAGGGCTTAGTATTTACTTATGGAGTTTGGACTTTCATCCCTATTCACTCAAAATTAAAAAGTAGGATGGATGAAGTGATCCACGTACAGCTTAACTGAAGTCAACGACTTGGAATTGTAATTACTTATCTGCCTTTTTCTTTGCCTCTCCAAGATGGGAAGCAGTGGTTCACAGTAGAAGATGTGACAGGGAGAGTTGAGAGGGAAGGAACAAAGCTATAAAGGAACAAGTCCATGCCAGCTTAGACCTGCAAAACATCTTTAAATTTTCTTACAAATGAGGGGGAAGAAAGAGAGAGAACTGAAGGGCTGCTCTAATGGCCTACAACAGTATGATAAATATGTTAGGACAAAGGAAATAGGGGAGAAACAAGTAGAGAAAGGAGACGAGGAAATGAAAAAGGAAGGGCAAGGGGGAACTGAGAGTGTTGTTCTGTGTAGGAGGCTCAGCTAAGGGAAGCTAAGACACAGAAAGCTCAGAATTCAGACACAGACTAGACAATGGGTGAGAAATCCTGGTTTAATTGGTGAGGAATTGGTACTGCCTCAAAAATAGGAATCTTGGGAGGAGAAAGAGAATGTTTCTTCTCCACAGACCTAGATCTGAAGGCAAAAGAACGTAAAGAAGAGATTACTTTAAATATACTGTAAATTATGTGCCATAAAATTGTGCCATTGTGTCATCAGAATGATATATATCTTATTCTATTTTAACTTTTCTTCTAAGATTTGCACAAATTGTTTTTAAAAACTTCATGCATTTGAAGAAATTTTGAGGATGCCACATTATATAGTTTGACATGTAAAGGTCAATGTCACAGACCCAAGTCCACCCCCAGGTGGTGACCCCTGGAACTCATCTCTATCCAAAGAAGGGTAGAGTAGTTTTAGATTTGGGTGCTACCTTAGGATCATTTTATCATAGTCACACATATTAATTTTTTAGTAATATCAATTAGAGATTAAATTGCTTCAGAAATCACATGGTAATATGGATAAATACATCGTGGAAGAAATATCTGAATAAATGTCTATTTTCATCTTCATGTAAAATAGACCTACTTAAGTGTAATGTATCATATGTTCAAGATATATGTCCTGTATTCATTCCCTAGTGATGCTGTACCACAAACTGGGTGGTAATTTATTTTCTCACAGTTCTGGAGGCCACAGTCTGAAAGCAAGGTGACAGCAGGGCCACACTCCCTCCAGAGGCTGTATGGGAGAATCCATTCCTTCCTCTTCCAGTTCCTGGTGGTTCCAGGCATTCCTTGGCCAATCTCTGCCTCCATCTTTCCATGGCCCTCTTCTATCTGCTTTCTCTAATAAGGGCACTTGTCATTGGATTTAGGGATCATCTAGATATTCCAGTGTGATCACATCTTGAGACCCTTATCATAACATCTGCAAAGATCTTTTTTTCCAAATGTAGTCACATTTACAAGTTCTGAATGAACAGATCTTGGGGAAGTGGAACACTATTCAATCCACTCCATGTACAAAGTTGAGAATCAACCCAATTAATATAGCAGAGTCAAGGGGTATTTAGATTGTAATTTTAAAAAGTGTTGTTTTGTTTTTTTTTTTTTTTACTTTGTTTTCCTCTTAAGCCAAAAAGTGCTGGGGGCTGGGAATTGTGATTGGGAGCACCAAGCTTTCATTTCTAGTAATAATCAACTTATCTCCAGTACACATTTCCCGATTTCCGACATATCTATCTCCCAAGTATTCTATAGCAATGCAGCATTGTGAGAGTCGCTTGAGAAAATCTCAGGGAAAAAAAATACAGGACTTACATATTTCAAAAATTTCAAAGGCAAATAATTTAGCAGCTAAAGTGACACAGGAACACCCATGCACACACAGTGACACACACATGTGCCACTGCACACTCATCTTGCCTGCTGTGATTCCCTGGCCAGGTAGTGCAAGAGTAAATATCTTTCTCTCCTCAAAAGATGAAGTATGCAGTAGCACAGACCAGCTTTTAAAACACAAATCTCTCAGAAATTTTGAAAAGTCACTCCCTTAGCAGTTCTACAAAAAATATCTCAGCCTGAATATGAAACCCTATCTTTGAGGCTAATCAGACATTTGTGTATATGTAAATTGGAGCTGCCTATGTGACCGTATTTCAGGTGATGTCTGTCAGTAAGTCGATTGTCACTGATTAAATCCTTTTTCTCCTCCAGGTTCTTTCTCATACACTGGATTGCATTTATGAAAGTGTGTTTGGCAAGTGCTAGAGAAATCAATTATTTACACATTTCCCAGTGCACTGATTTTCTAAGTTAGAGGAAACCAGGCCATGGCGTAAATTCTGCTGCAAAGAACTGCATGACAGAACTAAGTATTTTTAATTAATTTTAAATTCATATAGTATAATGATATTAAATCATCATCACTGTTGGTAAATTTCACAACTCTTAGCAAATTTCATTCCTGCATTATGAGTAAATGAAACACAAAATGATACTCTCCAAATTTGTTTTTTAGAAAATTTTATTTGTAATGAAATATCTTCATTTTTTATTAAAACATATAGAATTTCCTATTTTTATACACACCAGCAAAAGTCAAGTTCTTTTTTAAAATTAAGTAAAATTCAGTACTTTACTGGGGAAGTATTGTTTAAAGTTTATTATTCTGACAAAGAATATTTTAATGACAAAAATGAATACAGACAAAAACCAGACATAAAACAATTTTTTTCCTTTTTCATGGGCTGGATCTTCAAAACTCTAAGGCTACTCAGAGTTCCCAGCAATTGTCAACTCTTGTTATATGACACAAGCAAGCTTTGGAGAGATGCCTGGCACCCTGTGCAGTAGGACACACGTGCGAATGAGCTTCCAACCTCAGCCAACCCCTCTTCATCATCAGGAGATTTCTGCCCACCTTGCACCACATCTCACCCCACAGGGAAGCTCTAGAAGGAAGACACTAATGAGATCACTTATTAGTAGCTGAACAATGGAAATGAAGTCCAGAGTGCCCTGCATAGAAAGGAATGAGATCAATCAATCAGAACACAAAAAGTGTTCTTCAGAGCTGTGGTTAGTGTTCTAGCAAAAGGAACCTTCTGTGTCCACTCTTCTTATTGTTCGATTTCTTACTAGCTAAGGTGGGATGGACTTCCAGGTCTTCTTAATCCTGCAAAGGGGAAACCCTATAATTCCAAAGTTTTGTGGTGAACTCTTTCCAGAGGCCAAGCTGCATAATGACAATACAAATAGTAGGACAGAAATAGGTCTTCCCAGGGTCGAACCTCAAGGACTAGGGGAGTCACACTGAGATCAAGGTCCTTCTGTCTTGGGCAAGGTGATAAGAACCAAAATGGGATGTTGAGGAACAAGAATGCACAGGGGAATCTAAAGTTCATGTTCCACAAGGTAAAACGTGCCAACAATATGATGTTGACCCCTCAGCCCAGGAGCTATTATAAACACTGCCCTAGAACAGCCAGAAATGCACTCATAACAGGTTTTATTCAGTCCACAGGGAATTGCCAAGTACATTTCACTAACTACCGATGATATTATAATTTTTTTAAAGGTAAGATACCACATCGAATAGCAATAACAAGTTCTGCCTTTTCAAAATTCCATAAAATCTCAGTAATGTGCTTTCCTCCAGATAGGTGAGCCTACAAAAGCTTTGGGTCATTGAGCTAAAACCTTAGGAAAGAAAAGGGCCACATTAGTTTATTTGTTTTTGTTAGAGCTGTTGTTATAACCCTGGAGTTATTATACATGTAGATATTTACATGCAAACAGTATAGAAGGTAGAAAACTAACAGTCAAAATCTCCTAGTCCTTCTCGGAGATTGCTTTTAATTCTGGTGTTTATTCACATTGCATCTAAATTTTTATTTACCTTTGAAAGACACATATTTTTAATGCTTATTAAGAGCTTGAATTGTATACAAAATGGTATGGCATATTGTGTTACTTTTAATATAAAAAAGAATGGAAAAAAATAAAATAGAAAGTATGATGGGCACATTAAGTTTTATAAAGTAAGAATGAGTGGGGGAGGGTATGGATTTTACCAAAAATGAAAACAATACCAAAAAAAATGGAAAACCTCATCTGAATCATTCTTTCACATTTATCATTTTAAAAAGCACTTTTTTCTTCCATTCTCTTTATGAATCATGGTTACATACTTAGGTCTTTCTCACCAGAGGGTCACCTCCTACATCCAGGGTAAGAGGTAAGAGAAGGGTACCTGGAAATGAGAGGCACACAAAGCCAAAGGAGCCTGAGACAGCGATGAGATGTGTCACAATATGTTAATTACTCCCACTTAAAAACTTCTTCCGTGCAGAGGGTCATCCCCTAAGTTGGCTGAGAGGACCCTCTGATCTGCAGGTAGGCATGGCTGGCCAAATTCCAGAGGTGGATTTAATGGGTGGAGCAGGGTTGGAAGTGCCAAAAGATGGCAACACCTGTGAATGTCTCTGACATTGTTTCTTTCTCTCAAACCAGCCCCAAATTAATGCTTTTAATTGTTCCACACCAGACTGCTTGTTAAATGCTACTGATTCTACCCTCACTCCACAATCAGACACTACCTGGCCATTTTCCCAAAAGCAAAACTACTTTTTAGACAGAGACAATCAATCGCCAGTCCCCGCGTAGTACAGACTGGACAGTTCGGATTCCTGTAAATTTGTATGAAGGAGCTTGGGGGCACTGCACGCCCTTCAAAGTCACCTTCTTTCTCCTTCTTAGTTCTCCTTTGAACTGTCTTGATGCAAAAGTGGTTCCAGTGCTCTTGCTCCTGTACATGGCACAGTCTCAAACCAGAACTGGGCTTGCTTAGAAATTGGTCCTGGAGAAGTTAATAACTTTGTTCTCAGCAATGTGCTCTCTCAGCTGAAATCTTCACACTATTCTGGCACCTCCAGAGGCAGGAAAAAAGTCTCAGTGAGACTTCCACACCATCCTATTTTAGATGGTGTTTAAAGCCAAGGGACCGGACAAGATCACCTAAGGTTTAAGGATAGTGAGAAAAGAGAAAGGGACAAAGGCCTGGGCCCTGAAAAGTCTGGCACGTAAAGGGTGAGAGTCTGAGACAGGGCATGACCAGCCAGGAGGGTGATGTCAGGAAGAGAAGAAAATGTTTCAAGGAGGGGCCTGGTGAACAAGGCCAGATGCTGAAAATCCAAAAAAGAAAAAGAGGGAGAATCGACCATTGGTTCTGACAGAACAGGAATCTGTGTTGTCTTTACTGAAAGCCCTGTAATGGCCAGGCGAGGAGGGAAGCTCCCCACCACGGTGTGGAAAGAAGAATGAAGAGGAGGCCTTGGAAACTGAGACTGAAGATGCTCCCATTTTGCAGAAAACAGGAAAATGAAGTAGGAACTGCAAAAAGACCAAGAATCAATGGAGTGTTGGGTTTCTTTTTGTAATTTAAAATGTAGAAAACATTAAAACATATTTGTATGTCAATGGAGGTGACCAATTTGGCAGGAAAAAAATAGTTTTTGCAAGAGAGAGGGGCTACTCACAGAAGGAGGCCTTGAGTAGACTGGAAGTGATCCATCCAAAGCATAAGTCGAGGGATTTAACGTGGGCAGGTGCAGTACATTTACCAAGACGGAAGGAGGGCGTTGCATGCAGGGGAGGTAGGAAATTGGATTTGGTGGTGGGAAGATGCAGTGATTTTTTTTTTTCTTGTTGCTATTATAGTCTCAGTGATGAGTGAGGTGAGGTTAGCAACTGAGAATAACAGAGGTATTTAGAGATTTTTAGCAGAGAAAATAAGTTGTTAAAAAAATGTACTAGGGAATCTTGATAGGATTGCCAGGCCACACGCTGTATTCCAGCAGATATTTGTGATTTTTAAAAATGTGGCCTTTGTCTCTGCTCTGACCTTTATCATCTTCTAAATCACATTATTTGAAAGGGGTGGCCTTGCAAAAATAACAGGAAAATACCTAATCCCACAATTTCCCCAGTAACAGTTAACGATCAATCCTGTGATGAGTTTTCTCACTAACAGGTACTCTGCAGGAGTTCTGTCTTGCATAACTTCTGAAAAGAGCTGAATAGACAGAAAAAAAGATCTAAATCTTTCTCTTTAAAATTGTTTTTGAGAGTCTGTGTTTACAGAGTTCCTGAGTAAAGAGCAGGACAATAGGACAAGGAGCCACAGCCTCAACCGTATCTGGAGGGCAGAGTCACATCTGCAATAATCCCCTCTCCAAGGAAAGGTGGGGAAACCAACTCTTGGACTTTGACATCCTGCTGCTGCTTTCGTTATCAACTGACAGCTGTCACTACTTTTTTTTTCTTTTCATCCCCTTAAAATCAACAAGCTGCTTGGCCTCAATGTTGGCACCTCCATTCTCTTTCTTTGGGATGCCACGCTGTCTTCCTGCTCCTTCCCCCTTCCCCTCTCTCTTTCACTCTCTCATTCTCTCTTGGCTCTAAGGGGATAAAATAAACTTTTTTTTACTGTTTATATATATATCTCCTCATCTCTGAATGAGAAATCTTTATCCACCTGCTCCTTGAGCATCTAGTGAGCTCTCCACCCTAACATTATTAATAACCATTTCCTATGTGAAAATCATGTCTTCCCCAACCGGTTACAAGTTCTTAAAAGACAGGATGATGATAGTTCTTAATATCATCTCCAGAGCATACTTTAGTGCCCTAGGCAGTAAACATTGTTCTTACAAACATTTGTAAGATTTGATTAAATAAACCAAATGGGATATTTCAGGAAATACTTCTAGCACGTCTTCCCTTTGCTTTTTCCTTTATTAATGAAGAGGGTTATAGAAATTCATTGTCACTTCTATGTGCACTCCCAGAGCTGGCGTTTGGTTATGTCATAGGTACTAGTGTCACCAAAGGAATCCAGTGAGTTCCTTCTGAGACCCTTGAGGCAGATTCAAGCTAGATATATTCGCTCATCAAACTTCTGGAGCATGAATGAGCCCCTAAGTGGGCATCTGTTTCTAGGTTGCTTCCTTTGGATGTTATTTCAAAGTGTGTCCAATTCTCTTCTGCCTCTCAACCACATGGTAGGAAAAGCCATAGACTTTGGTCTAGGAATTGAAGAGAACAACTTCATCTTCCAGATGAAAGAAGTCTCCAAATAAAGTTTTATGATTATGCTAACTAAAGGTTTTAGAAAATACTTAAAATATTTAATGATGTTTTTGATTAATGTTCATAAAGTAAAAACATGCGGTACTGCTGCATTTCTGCTGGGTAAATACTGACTAAGAAATAGGAAGTTTTATGGAACAAAAGTGATTATCAGGCCAAGTGACCTCTGTTAAAAGAAGCTGCACACATCCACATGGATGGATCTTTGTAGCTAAGACATTAGCTATGGAATACCTAATTACAATAACAAAAATGCTCTCAGTAGTATATTAATGTTTTGTTCCATATTTGCTCTTTGAAGGCTGTGATAAATTGGTCTGAGGACAGCTGGCATTCAGGAAAATTGCATCCGTGTCTTTTAAAGGCTAAGTTCCTAAGTACAGGGAAACATTTCTAGAATAGAGTAAGGTGCAAATCCAAGGAGATGACTTTTGAACACAGAAATCACAGAATTATTTTCACAAAAATACTCAGTAGGACTAATAATCATTAACAGAAACCTTTAGATACAATTTTCTCTATGCTACAAATCTCACACATCTCTTCAGAGCCTTCTCTCTAAAGAATTATTTTCCACTTAATTGTATGACACATTGTCCTAATGTTGATGTGAGTCATTCCCTCTATGTTTTTAAACTCTCCTGCAGAAATGGCTCTGTTGGCCACAGCACAGGTCCTCATTGTTAGTGTCCAGAAGAAGTCCCATGTTTATGTGTGGGGTTGTGTAGGGGGCACCCTTTCACAATAAACATGCAACTACACTGTACTGGAGGAAAATGATTAACTTTTAAAAATAAGGACAATTCAAGTTCACTATTGAAAATTTGGTAATTTAGAAAATTATAAAGAAAGATCAGACAAAATATGATACTGATGACTGAGTGTCCCCCAAAGGTCACTGCTCCTCTCAGTCTGACCCTCACTAAAGGACTCTCTCTCCTTCCACATGTCACTAACCTCTCCCTCTTTCAGACCTAACAGTGGTAACCTTTTCACTGCCATTCCATGTCCCTACACTAACCTGTGTTGTTCCTGACACCATCTTCCTGCCTGTGGAATTATTTCCCTGGTCAGTGAAGCTTCTTCAACATATCCTAATTTCACTGTGCCATCTCTTTCCTCTTGGGACCTTGACAGATGCAAATGTCAACGTTTTATATAATTGCCTTTATTAGGGAACACTGAGGCTTATTGGTCTTCGCAAAGGACATAAAAATGTTTCATGTTTGCTTCCTTATTTGGAAAGTGGGTAGTTCAACAGCTAAATCCTTCAAAATGGCATCCCCAGACAAGCATCTGTCATCTCTCTGACTCTGTTCCACTTACAAGACATTCAGGTTTATGGCTTCTAGAGCCTTTTGAAAGATTAAGTGAATTAGACGTTTACCCAATAAAGTCAGAGGATTGGAGAAAACAAATTTAGAGCAGCAATGTCTATCATTACTAAAAGCAAAATAATAGCTACATATTGATTTTAAATATTGATCCCACCTTTTTCTTTCTGAATGATTTTATGATGTTTATTGTGAAATAGTTTCCCAGAAATCAATAAAATTTTAAAGGCCTTCATTCTGCCTTGTCCACAGCACTCAACACAGTGTTAGGCATAAAGCAGATGATTTATTTACATAATTATGCATGCAGTTGTCAGCATACAGCTGTGCAGTTGTACATGCAGACTGCTATTCATAGCTTTATCTTCTTTAAAAATCTGATTTTTAAAAATTTCTCACTAAATATAATAAAATAACATCCAGAGGTGGATTATGTGGCAAATACTACTCATAGAAAGGGTCCACTTTACTTTTTTGATTATGATATAATCATCTAAGTCAAATCACAGCATAATCTTGATTGTTCCCAATGCTAGCTGTTAATAGAAGCCATTGGATGGGAGAAGCTGATCAGGATAAGAACAGAGCTTAGGTAACTACCACTGTCAATACACCTCCTAATATTTTGTAGCACAAAGTTGGGTATCACAAGATCAGGAATAATTCCTTGAAGAGAAGACAAGGAATTTTTTGAGGACATTGTTTGCCTCATACTTAACAAGAACTAGACCTAAGTCCCTGCGTATACTCAAAAGTATTACTTTATATCTTTCATACACCTTTTAATAGAGAGGGAAACTGAGCCAAATTCTACCAAATAATATGTAAATGACATTGTTTATTCATTTACATTCGATAAATATAAGGAAGCCATACTAATTTTTGAAAAGGTAGTAGCAGTAAAAAGGAAACTTGTTTTTTTAATGGGATTATATTTTAATATGAATGTCAATAACTGTACTTCAAGTAATGCAGGTAAAGACATTGTTACACATATGTATACACATACATAAACACACTCATGTACACACACATACACATGCACAGAGTTTTAGATTTCAGTTTTTAAAATACCTTCCCATACTGATGATATGAGTATTTGTTAAATAGTAAAGTGATTTTGAGGAGCTAGATTCTATGGAAGCTTAAAGACCTACTTTTCTTAAGTAGATCTACTCTGGCCTCTAATGTAAAATGTGTCACTGCAATAACATCTGCTTTAGTTTGAACAATTAGGGTTCTATTGGAATTTCCATTGCATACTTCCATTTGGGGGTCATAAGACCAATTTTGTGATGCAAAATATCTGTAACTGAGATTTTCAATGTGAAGATTTTGCACCAAAACAATTTTCAAAAATCACGTTTCCCATCTAATCTAAAGCCATTTACATATGCACAAGAAATTAACGTTATAATTTCTCAAGATGTTATTGTTCTCTAAGGCTTTTTCTTGTTTTAAAATTAATTCTTGAAAATTGTTAACTTAGAATTAATTGAAAGATTTTTGGGGATGAATCATCTTATCTGTTAGTCACATTTTAATCAATCCAAACTAACCACAGCAGAATAAAATAATGAAGCCATGGCTTAATAATAAAGTATACATTAATATGGCATCCTAGTAATCTCAGTCTTTGGTTTCCTAGTAAGCAGCCTCTAGGGAGGCCTTTTTAATTGTCATTTACCAGTCAGCCTGTATATATTGATTTTCTACAATGTGCCAGGCACTGTGCTAGACCCAGCTCTACAAAGAGGAACAAATTGCAGTTCCCTACCTTTGAAATACTCCAAGTCTAAATGGGGGAGAGAGGTTAGTGAATACTATAACAGAAGCATTTCCACAAGCCATAGGAACAGATATGTGGTGCCAGATCTGCCCAGGAAGGTGAAATGCGGCAGGTTCACAGAAGGCACAACAGTTGTGCTGCCCTAGAAGAGGGAGTTCAGTTTTGAGATTGAAGAAGATACTAATTTGTGTATTCTTCTTAGAGCACTCTATCAACAGAACTTTTCATAGTTGCAATAGCCTAAAACTCAAAAAGTCATTTTTCTCATCCTGTGGGGAAAGTAGATGTAGAAATTTTTGGCCGGCCATACTTTTTTTGGTTATATGTCTCCTAGACAGTTTAATTTCTGCAACCCAGCTTAATTTAGGGGTACAAATAAAAGACCCAAGCCAACTCTCTTCATAATACTATGTATGAGAAACCTATTTACATTGAAAACTAGAAAACAGCTCACAGAATAAGGATTTGTATCTGTTTTCTGGTGCCTTGGCCTCTTCATTTCCATTCCCTCCCAAAATTGCCAACTGAAGTATTTAAATACTAAAGAGAAAGCAATCTTAGGAGACAATATGCTTAGATGTTAAAAAGTCCATGCTGATTATATAGTGTTTGCTCTAGACAGAGAACTGACAAGTGGAAGTTCCTGCAGGCAGACCACTCGCTGTGCCATG
Source organism: Indri indri (assembly GCA_004363605.1). Classification (NCBI taxonomy): domain Eukaryota; kingdom Metazoa; phylum Chordata; class Mammalia; order Primates; family Indriidae; genus Indri; species Indri indri. The sequence continues at coordinate 22,241 of RJWJ010005334.1, forward strand.
CCCAGTCCACCACAGTACACCGCGCTGAAAGTTAATTCATGTATTTCCAATGTTTAGAGTTTATAGTTATAGTATAATGTTTATATAGCGTTATGTCAACCATTTTCAACATGCTTAGATCTTTATTAATTTTGATTTCTTTTAAAATCTGTCAAATTTTATAAAGTTTCATTTTTTATGAACCTGCAGTTTATTTTATAATCCTACAAATTGCCATCGGCAATTTCTATTAAATCAATGATAAATTTTACATAGAGCAACATATAAAATGGAAACAATGCATATGCCCATATAAGGAAGCAAAGAAGCACACACAAAAAAAAATCGTCAAAAAAAAATCAGTCTTTTGCCCACTTTTTAATGGGATTGTTTGTTTTTTCGCTGTTGAGTTGTTTAAGTTCCTTGTATATTCTGGATACTAGTTCCCCAGCTGGTGAATAGTTCGCAAATATTTTCTCCCATTCAACAGGTTGTCTCTTCACTCTATTGATTATGTCTTTTATGTGGAGAGTGGAAAGAGAAACAACAGAGACTGGGAAGTGTGAGTGAGGGAGGAGGTGGGAGGAGGCAGAGAAGTGGGATAAAGGGTACAAACGTACAGTTAGACAGAAGGAATAAATTCGGTCCTTGATAGCACAGTAATGTGACTACAGTTAACAAAAATATATTATACTCAGGTGATAAACACCTAAACACACTGACTTGATCACTATACAATGTGTACATGTAAAAAAATTTCACACGTACCCCATAAACTTGTACAAATGTAAAAAAGAGTCAAAAATTTTCAAAAAGAACAATAGGAAATTAAACCTTCTCAATTTCAATCAAGAAATAAAAACTGAGAGGATGCCACTAACAAACAGAGCAACGATTGTTAACAGTGAGAGGCACAAGGTGTAAGATTACAGTTTGTCTCCTGGCAATGTCTGCACAAGTGAGAGCCCACACCCTTGCCAGAAATCCACCCCAAGTGTTCCATTACTCACTTGTTGTGAAACCAAGTCCTAAAAACTTTTAGATAGATAGCGAGCTTTATTAAACTCTATATTTTGTCAAATACAGCATGAAAACAGGAAACAAAAAAAAGCTTTGAAAATGCAATAGCAATTACATTCACACTTCTGTGGTATTATTTCTTAGAACAGGTGATAATATAGTCTTAGAGTTCAATGTTATAAAAGTCATTAAAATGCCATCTCCTATAATTTTGTAAAGAGTTCTGTTACTCTAAAAACGCAAGATGATGCACATTAGTTTTCTGAAATTCTGGGAACTTGACGTTAAAAAAAGATTTTTAAATGAGGTTTTCCTGTTGACTTTGTATTTTTATTAAATATATATTTAAGTACTTACTATGTGCCAGTGATTACCAGGTTCTGGGGAAAGTGATTATGAGCACAGTAGATAGAGTCCTGCCCTTACACAGAAATGAAAAGTATAATTAAACAGCATGTCTGATTAAGTACTGTGGCAATGACAGCAGACATACAGGTAGCAGTGGGAACCCCAGCAAGAAGCCTGACCTGAACTGGAGGGAAGGACGGGATCCAGAAGGACTTCCTAAAGGAAGGGGTATCTAGGCTGCGACCTGGAGGATGAGTGTAAGTTAGCAAGCTTAAGGAGAGAGAGAAGACTGTTTCAAGCAGAGGAAACAGACTAAGAGGTTAGAAGGACCCTGGAGCCAAGAAAAAAATAAAAATTCAATAGGGCTGGAGCCTACATTGCATAAAAAAAGAAATATAGCTGGCAAGACTTGCAAAATAAAAGCATTAAGGAATATTTAAGGGCAAGAGAAAGCCTTTGAGATGTGTTATACAGGGATCACTCTCTAAAGAACACACTGGAGGAATGCAGGAGAGAGGGAAATGGCTGGAAGAGGTTGCGGCAGTGGAAAAGAACTAAGTTAGTGGGACTCAGGTGGAATTAGGAGATGGAATTGCCAGGCCTGGTGAGAGACTGGATGTACAGAGTGGTAAGTAAGAGAGAGTGAGGAATGATTCTCAGAGTTCTGATTCAGGCAACTTAGCGCACAATGACATCATTCACAAGAAATGAAAAACATGAGCAATTTGAGCGTGGCAGGTGGGAGTTTCCATGACTTAAATATTGAGCATGTCTCATGTGAGCACCTGTGAAACATCCAAGTAGCGATGTCTGCTGAGGTCCAGATCTGTGGGGTTCTGGAGCTCAGGAGAGAAGCCTGGGATGGAGATCTGAGAGTCCTCAATAATGGAAATCATGAGAGTAGATAAGGTCTCCCTGGCCAGATGTGGGCTGTAAGGGAAGAAGGGGACCTGGGCAGTACCTCAGGGAATACCAAATTCTAGTGATGGGCAGAGAAAGGTAGTCTTGTGTCTTATGCCAGGTTCCCTAGGAAGTAAAGCTTGGGGCAAAGCTGTGTGCTAATGCTTTCTTTGGGGTGCCATGCCTGGGTGAACTCAATGAGGGTGGCATAGAAGTTAGTCAAAAAAAGAAGAGAAAGCATTAGAAGATAATGCACTGCCAAGCTAGCCACAGCCACATAGGACAACACAGACAGGCTCATTCACACAGGGCATCTCCAGAAAGCACATAAAACAGTCAGTTTTTTCAGGGTAAGAAATGGTGAGCCATTCGTGGGCTGGCTTTTCCCCATTCCTGTCTCTTACTGATCAAAGTGTGCCCCCTGCATGTTAGCACTCCGTATTTCCAGGTTTCCTTACCCTGTCCTCTCAAGCAGCTGCTTGGAAGCCTAAGCTCCCAGGGGTTCTGTTGGGTAAAATGAGACACTGGAGCTATTAACAGCTCCCCATGGTGGGCTTCGTGCAGGCTTTGCTGAAGTCAGGCCCTCATCCCCAGGGGAGGCAGAAACAAGAGTAGGCGACAGGAAACTAAGCAGTGGCAGAGGCAGGCAGGACTTTACAACTGCTGGAATGCTGTAAGCCACCGCTGGGCATACCTTGTCTGAGATCAAGGTATATTTCCCAGACTAAGGACAGAGGTTGGTCTGAACGAATCATGGCATTAGTGCACGAACTGTGAATAATGTGCCTTGTAAGGAAGAAGTCTGCCCAGGCATGGCCCGGAGGATGGGTGAAAAATTCAGTAATGTCAAAAAAGGTAAAGAGAGTGTTTCATAAAGGAGTCATCTATGTCAAAGATTTCTAGAGTCAAATAGGATAAAAACTGTTGTTAATTTTAATGGATTGTCCCTTCTTCCGGCAAAGGCAATTCAACTTTTCTGTGGGAAACCATGCTTCCTCTACTCCAGGCTCTTGAGTTCTAGATCGAGTGTAATCTCCCAAATGGCCGCAGACTTGGAACACAACCCAGACATATACCATCAGAAATTCATCTTCGTGGTCACAAGGAGGACATGTACCCAGCCAGGTCGATGAGGTACAATTTCACGACTATTGCAGGAACAATTGGGAAACAGCTCTAAACCCAAACTGATTCAAATGCTCCTTTTTCCCTAAGCGAGTTCTAGCTGGATTTCTATCACTTGTAACTGAGAGATTACTGGTAACTACAGGGGCAGAACAGTGTCTAATGGATTTAACTGGTAGCCTTGAAGAGAACAGTTGCAGCAGTGCAATGCTAGAAGAAGTCAGCGTTACACAAATTATTCCTTTGTCCTGTTTTTCAGCTCCTCAAACATCATTCATCTACTGGGAAAGGACTAAGAAGGACAACTTAAAAATGTTTAAAGTACCTTCAGGAGGAAGCAGCAAAAACAGCCACAAGTGCATTCTGCTTTGTGCCTTTGCATAAAGTTCTTTCTTTTAACATTTGGGATAACATGTGACCTTTCACGTCAGGGAGTAGGAAACCTCAACTGCTGCTGGATCCCTCTTTATCCCCCGAGGTTCTACATACCCTGACCTGAGCCTGGTAAATAAAAGCTAAATAAATCCCTTCTTGAAATACCCTAATTTGATCGTGCCATCTCTTTCCTTTCGGGATCCTGACTGATCCAAATGTTCAATTTTCATATCTTAATGTTTAAAAAAAGTCTTGAAAGCACAACATTCTGATTAAGGAGTATAGCTAGTTTGTTGTTGCTGTTTTTGCATTGTTTCTTTTGTTTTTAAGGAAACATTTAAAACAGCAAAATCCTTCAACCAGATTTAGACAACCAGAAAAATACATCACTATTTATCTTTCAGTCTATCTAAATATCAACTGCCTATATCCCCAAGTTACCAGAGGGTCCGGTTTGTGATTTTTAGACTCTTTGTAATATTAAGTGAATCAGATATTCTCCTAAAAAAGTCAGCGAAAAGGACAATCATAGAGCAGTTATTTTGGGTTATGGCTGAAAACTATTAATAAGCAATAGCCGCAAATTGATTTTTAAATATCAATTTGTTTTTTATTTCAAATAGTATTTATTGTTTTCCCTATAGTAGTTCCTTAGGAATTAACACATTGACTACCACACTAGAAAAAAAATTTTTTTTCCCTGGGGCCACAGTGTTTTATTAAAACAAAACGATTCTTTCCAATTAGTTATTTTTTACTGTTTTCTGTGCGTGAGTTATATGCAACGCAATCCACATTTTTAGAATTAAATTGTTGATATTAATTGTAACAATAAGGACATCGACAAGTAAGATTTTTCACTAACCAACTGCAGGGTTTTGCTTCACGCTGCCTGGGGTTCAAAAATAGCTTGAGTTAAATACAACTCACATGGCAATACGTATTTGGAAGACCTTTATTCTGCATCATTTACACCCCTTAGCATACTGCTAGATACAGGTGATTAATAACTGCTGGCTGGATAACTTGCATAACTCTTTACACTGTTGTCTACATTCGATGGATAGGCATATGTGCAGAAAGGCCATCCTTATCTTTATTACCTCTGAAAAACGTGGACTTTTTTGCATTGTCTCATTAGATGCATTAAACTAACATCCAGAGAGGAGCTATGTGGCAAATACCACTTTTACGAAAGGTCTTTAACTTTTACCGCCATTCTCCCACCCCTGTAATCAACTCAGTTAACACATTTAAATAACTTTAGACTTAGAAATAATTTTCAGAAACGTAATCCAATCCTACTAATAATAAAAAAAAAAAGCAGTTTAGAAGATAATATGCTTCCACAAAAAAGTCCTTATTAAGCCTGTAATAGCTTTTTCTGAACATAAAACTGAAAGGTGAAAGTTAATTTACACATTTCTAATGTTTATTAAAAGGCATTGTAATATCCACTCTTCACAGACTTACCTGGTTTTTTTTTAAAAAGTTCATTTCTTTGGAAACCCACTCCATTTTTAAGACTCTCATTTATGATTTGAGCTCGTATTACATTTAATAACCCTAAAAATTGCCATCAGGAACTTTGATTCAACAGATGATAAACTTTACAGTTTACAGAGCAACAAATGTAATGGAAATAATGCACACGCTCACATAAAAGGACACAGAATCCCGCACACATGCGTGCACGCAAACGGACCGTTAAAGCTAATGCCGGAGGGCAAAACGCACGGGCGGCAGCACTCAGGGCTGCGTCCTCTGCGGCGCCACAGCTGCAGAGCCACCTGGCCTCACTGGCGCACCTGCAAGAGAGGGTACTGCCGGGAGTCATCGCCCCACCTGCCCCCACGAGAAGCAAGGGAGAACCTCGCTGATGTCAGAGGTAAACTCAGCAATGGGCTCGAACTCTTGCAGGCATCGTTTAATCTTCCTCTGTGGATGAGCAATCGGATTTTTTTTTTATGTTCTCAGCTGTTTAGTATTTTGTTGGAAAAACACAGTGACACCCAGCCTAATATTCTTAATAATTTTTCATAGGAGGTATTCAGATGATACTGAGCGGAGTCATTTAAAAGAACTGCTGACGTTGATTGCAGATGCTAGTCATCGTAAATCTGAGAACACAGATGTTGCTGAAAAACTCTCTCGGAAGGTGAAAATTCCTTACTGGGTTATGACAGGACCTCAAAATCTAGGGAAAATGGCCAAACACATCAGAGCTACATGGATCCAGTGTTGCTTATGAGCTCAGAAGAAAATAAAGACTTCCTTACTTTAGGACTTTTTCTACTGCAGGTTTAAATGAAGTAGGAAAACAAAGACTTTTCCTACTGTGGGTTTAACACCAAAGAAGGCAGAGACCAGCTGCCCTAGAAAACAATTAAAGCCTTTCAGTATGTTCATGACCATGATCTAGAAGACGCAGATTGGCTCATGGAAGCGGATGACGATACCTAGGTCATACTAGACAACGTGAGATGGCTTCTCACAAACTATGACCCTGAGGAACCTGTTGACTTTGGGAGAGAGTTTAAGCCCTGTAGAAAGCAGGACCACCTGAGTGGGAGAGTAGGCTGTGCGCTGAGCAAAGAAGCCTTGAGGAGATTAGTTGACGGGGCTAAAATGAACACCTGTACACCAATTTTAGCTGAAGACGTAGTGCTGGGGAAATGCATGGAAATCGTAAACGTGGAACCAGGGGATTCCAGAGAGACCACTGGAAAAGAAACTTTTCATCCGTTCTTACCAAAACATCACTTAAATACAGGTTTTGGTACTAGAAATATAACTATTATCCTCCTGTACAGGGTCCAGGTTGCTGTTCCGATTTTGCAGTTTCTTTCCACTATGCTGAGGCTACAGCTATGTATGGGTTAGAATACCTCGTTTATCATCTTCAGCCATATGGTTATTTGCATAGATATCAACCTGCTTTACCTGAGGATTCGCTAACAGAAATAAGCAAAACAAACAAAAATGAAGATCCAGAAGTAAACTTAAGAAACCCTTGAAAGAAACCCATGAAAAAACTACGGTAGAGTGACCAACACCGCACTGAGGACCTCTGCATCTTTGAAGAGAGCACTCAGGGCCCAGAGAGCAATTCTTTCTAAATGAACACTCCGTTTTAGAAAACCTGCATAGGAATGAGTGTAAACTGAAGCTTTAGCAGGAGCAGTGAGGTGTGTTAAAGTGCGTTTTTGAAACAGACACATAGATATTATATTTTCCAACACTGGTCATGTAGAGGAAGGAGGGATTTTGTGGCCTGTTCCTGACTCATATGTATTCGAATTCCTGATAAAATATGGCAGTTAAACTTGCTAAAACTATACTGCACCAAGTTAGTAAAACACACATGATGCTAAACAGATATGCCTACATGAAAACTCTAGAAGGAAATGTTAGTGGTCAACGTCAGCATTATTTTTTAAACCTTAGACATGAGCTTAGATTGCACTATGACCTAAATGAACCAAATTCCCCTCCACAAACACCATTTTTGTCTAATGAAAATTTCTTTATGATTACTTATAAATGGCAATATTTCTTCCAGAAAAAGGTAGAATAAGAATGGCACTTGTTGTAAAGTTCACTAATAAAATCACCTTTTGAAATTATCATGAGTCTTGACTATGTATGGTGGCTGGTTCTCATTAGCAGCTAATCTTTTACTGGAATAGGCAGTTTTCACTGAAATGCCCGTGGTCTTCTTTATATGGGTGTTTTATGCTCCTTGAATACCATTCTCCACCATTCATATTTATTTACTGAGAGCATTAGTAGCTTTCTATAAGCATGCATTTTAAAACATCTTGTCTCAAATTTACCCATTGTTAATTATAGGTAAGTAATAAATAGCAAATGTACTTCTATGTCTCACATTAGTGCCATTTTAACACTTTTGCTATATTAGTGCCACTCTCAAATTCCTAAACTGACTTTTCTTAATAGCAGAAAAAGTTTTATCCATATACCAATGATTGAATAGTTTGCTTTTCAATATACTTATGCTTTTTGAAAAGCTTGATGACCATTTATTTGCAAAATATGCAGTTTCAAACTATTACCTAAATTGGACACATCATTATCAGTATGTGAATTTATGAATTTTGTCAATATTCAGATTAATCTGGTCACAGCAATAATGAATATTATACAAATACATTATAATTATTTACCAGGAAAATTATAATGTTAGTTCTTGTCATCTAATTTATTACAAGATATTTATTATGATCTTGGCTTGATTGGGTCTAACATAGAGCCATGGGTTTTTGTCTAAATTTAAGTTGGTATTCATTTTCCTGTGTAAGTGATCTTAAACATACCCGCATGCACATACATACGCACACCTGTTTGTGTGTGTCTGTGCATTTGTAGCACTTGTTTTTTGACCTTAAAGCAGTTATCAAACCTATTTAATTTATTTATTTACTTGCATACTGACAATTACCCCCTTTAGTACACACAAAGGAAAGTCCTCATTAGTGGCATCATCCACCCTGATAAATAAATACTACAGGTGGTTCTCTGGTTCTTTCATGTCCAGCCTGTGATGACATTTGTCAGTATTTTAGGAATACACTTATCAAAGGTCAACTGCAAACAAGCTTGGGAATTATTTCAAGGGCCATTTCATTTTATTTGCTTCCAAGTTCATTGCTCTTTGCATAAAGTCAGTTTTCTCACCTTTTTCTTTCAGAATTTTTAACCTTTTATTCTAGGGACGTGCTAATTAAAGTAGAAATTTCGGACCGTCTACCATGATCATTCATATCACTTCTTTGTGCTCACACTTCCAGTTACTTCCAACCAACTACACATACAGCTGTGGGCAGGAGCTGCCTCAACCCTGCTCCTCGTCCAGTCCTCCAGGAATCCTGCCTGACTACACTTAGAATGCCACATTGATAGTAGGCATAATTCTGATCACTGTATTTAGATACATTCATCTACAAAAATTATTTTTAAAAGGCAGTAAATAATTGACTTGTGAGTTATTTTCAATGTCAAATAGTCCATAGAAAATTTTTAAAAATTGCTACTCTCTGTTTTATGTTGCCTACATAGTTACCTAAATCACGGAGTGGCACGAATAGGAAATGAACCATTATTTAACTGATATTCTTTGATATATTGAAAAAACAGATATTAGAAAAATAAGTAGCATTGTACATTACAGTTGATTTTATAAATTTCTAGTGACAGAAAAGAGATAAGCTGCTAGCTCCACCAAATGGGAAATGCATTGAGTAAAGTTTATAGCAGGACAGGATAATAACTCTGTATATTTAAAATTAAATTAGAGAAATAAATATAACCTCATTATATAAAATAAATATTTTCTCAAACATGAAGAAGTTTCTGAAACTTCTGGTGTCACTTTGCCTGTCACCTGTACTTAGATAAGGCTATTTTTAGTGAACCTTAGCTCCCAAATTTGTACCTTTACTAGTATCCTACCTCAGAGACAACAAAAACAATGTTTTGGGGAAAAAAGTCAAGATACCCCAGGGATATCTCATTACTGCCCAAATGCAAAGAAAATTTCGAAGATGTCTAAAGTACTGCCAATAAGAATGAAGGTGTCAGAATATCACAGTTCCCACCAGCCAAATAATGACAATTTGAGCTTCATAAAAAGAAATAGTAATTGTAATCAAGTGTATCAAGTTTATTCTTTAAAAGGGTCTATGTCCATCATGACACTTAAAAAACACAAATACCTTAAAATGTGCTAAAGATAAATCACGCAGAATTTTCCCAAGTATGCTTACAAAAATATTGCTGTGTGATGATTCAAATAAATTGTGTTGTATATGTAAGTTTTGGTGATCGCCTACTTGAAAATTATGCAAGATATATAGTAATTCTAAGAACACAACAAAAGTGACTTTTAAGAGTATTTATATTGCTTGTTAATGTTAAGAAAACTGTTAGAATACATGGAGCCATATCAAAGGTAATAATAAATTAATACTATGGTATCAGTATCATAGATGCCATAAAATCACATAAATCAGTAAAATATATGATATAATACATCAGAAGGTATCAGGAGAAATTTATACCTTCATCACATTATGGATATAAAAACCACTAGAGAACTCAACAATACATTGGTAACTACATTTTAAGACAAGATTAAGCAACATCAGTAAAGTAACTTGCCAAAGTTTTCTTGTATCTGACAACTAGCAAGGGTTTCCATGTCCCTGATCTTTCTTCCTGTCAGAAATAGAATAGAGACACATTTATACAGCACACTTTACCCCACAGAGGCTTTGGGGATTTTTGTCAGGTGTTCTCACAGGCATGTAATGCTGGTTTGAACTTTAGCTTCATTAATAATCACCTTACTTTAGTTTTTCTGAAACCAAATTCCCTGGGACCATAATTATGCTGGATAGTATTGATTGTGAGGTAAAGAAGTTTCTACGATAAAGATGGAAAACTGTGAATGAAACTAACTTAAATCTTTGTATATATTTTTGTTTCAGAGTTTTTTATTTTTAATTATTATGGGTACATAATAGTTGTATATCTTTATAGGATACATGTGATGATTTGATACAGGGATACAATGTGAATTAATCAAATAAGAATAATTAGGGCATCCATCACCTCAGGTATCTGTCATTTCTTTGAGTTAGGAACACTCCAACTCTGCTTTTTTAGTTATATTACAGTAAACCCTAACTTATTGTTGACTATAGTCACTTTGTTGTGCTATCAAATATTGTTCATTCTATCTGACTCTCTAACTATATTTTTGCATGCATTAACCATCCCCATGTCATCCCCCTCTCCCTGGTACCCTTCCCAGCCTCTGGTAACCACCATTCTACTGTCCATCTCTATGAGATCTATAGAGAGAAATTAATCTTGCTGCTAAACAGTGTGTTATATGACACAATGAATGTTTATTTGTCAGAATTTTAAAAATGGGTGTCATGAAAGTTTTAAAAGAGTCTGGTGACTTACTCATTTTAAGAGAAAAAGTATTTTTGAAGTGTTTTTCAGTACCTTTGGCTATTTTTAAGCAACACATTTAAACTACCACATAAAATAATTATCACAGTAAAAAAGAAATTTGAATGCTACATGAAAGGAACTTTGAAGGGTATGTTAGGCTAGCCCATTCACAAAAATAATTTAAAAAATAAAACTCTAAGAAAGAGAGACATAGGTCAAAATGTCTGCACTATAAAATAAGCATATAAAAATGTGACTTGTATCCTGACTTTCTGTGCCTACGTGATAGGCCCTGGCAAGCAATAAAGATGAGTGTTTAATTTATTCACTTACAGCAAAATCAATTCCTAAAGACTGTGGGCTTTAAGCTATATATTTCAGCACCAGAATGCAGAATGTAAAACATTAAGCAAACAAATTTTGAAATATATAATAATGATTTCATTCACTTCCATGTGGTAATATTTCTTAGAAGGAAACTAAGATATGTGGCTATGAGCTTAGTGTCTTAAAAGTCATTATAATACCATCTCACATAATTCTGTAAGGAAAGCTGTTAAAAGATTGTAGAAAGGCAAAATAGCACATACCAGTTTTCTGAAATTCTTGGGAGAGAAAACTGCATGTTCTGGATTTGACAAAATGCCAAGAGACAAAAACACTTATAAATGTGGTTATATATTAGACATATTCCTAAGCCAATCACCAGGCCAAGTTCTAGGGAAAGTGGTTATCAGCACGGAGGCCTGCCCGTATGCAGAAATGAAGAGGACAATTAAGTAGCCCCCTCTGATTAAGTGCTGTAATCCAATGAGAGCAGATATACAGGCGCAGTGGGAACCATTGCAAGAATCCCCCAACCTGAACTGGAGGAAAGGGCAGAGATCCAGGAGGGCTTCCTGGAGGAAGGGATATCTAGACTGAGGCTTGAAGGATAAGTAGAAGTTAGCAAGGTGAAGAGGAGAAGGAGGACTCTTTCATGCAGAGGAAATATGAATAGCTTATGCGAAGACTCAGAGAGAGAAAACATGGGGCCTTGAGGAAATAAACATTCAATAGGACCAGAACCTAGACCTAGGAAAAGGCAAGAAATGAACCTGAAAATACGGGTAGAAGATAGAGCATAAAATGCAGACTGCATATCATGAAGAAATATTACCTAAAGAGGATGAAGAGCCTTGGGATTGATGTTCCCGAAGGACTACGCTATGAAAAATGGACTGAGAGACACAGGCAAGGAGGAGGATGGCTGGGAGAGGCCGTGTCAGTGGAGATGGAATGAAGCCGATGAGGCTGGGGTGGATTTGGAGGTAGAATTGCTGTGGCCTGGTGAGAGTCTGGATGTACAGAGTGAGGAGTGGGAGGGAGTGAGGGATCAAGGTGATTCTCAGGTTTGAGCTTTCTGATTTAAACAACTGGGTGCATGGCGGTATCAGGCACCAAGAAAGGGAGTGTTAAGGGAAGAGCAGTTTGGGTCTGGTATGTGGATAAGTTTTACGCATGTGAGTTGGAGATACCTGTGAGCCTTTTAAGCAGTGATGTCCAGTAAGAGCCGGGTCTGTGGATCTGGAGCTCAGGAGCAGAGCCCCGATGGAGATGGAGATGTGGGAGTCATCAGATTACAGTTGATCAGAATCTCAGGGGTGGGTGATGTCTCCCAGGAATAATGCATGTTGTCAGAAGAGAAGTGACCTAGGAGAAAGTAGCATGTAAAGCACCATAAACGTGTGTGATCAGAGAAAGACGATCCTGTGTCTCAGCTCAGATTGCCCAAGAATCAAAGCTACATCTAATCCTTTATTGGAAGTGGGGCGTGGGGAGGGCTGTGCCATGGCCGGACAGTAAGAATAAGAGAAAAATAGAAGCGAAGTAGGAAAGACAGGCAAACAAATTTGCAGTGATGCACTATGTTGTTTGCCACAGCCTCACAGGAAACAGCCTGGTCTTTGATCATGCAAGACATCTCCCAGGAGATCCTCTGTAACCATTGCTCTTGAAACAGTCTCTCCGGCAAAGAGTGTGCAGTTTATCTTCTAGCTCTTTTTCCATTCCCGCCTCTCCCTGATGACTCAGCCTCCCTGTGCATTAACTTCCTTGCATTTCCTGGTTGTGCTAACCAGCCCTTCCAGGCAGCCATCACGGAAGCTAAGGCCTCTGGGGATCTATTTTGCTCTAGTCCTGGTAACTTCCAGGACTCCCTCCACCATGGGCACAATAATGCTTTGCTCAGGGGGCCTAAGACAGAGAGCAGGGTCAGCAGATGCAGTCCCGGTGGCAGGAGCTGGAATTTTACAAATAACGAAGCGATGTGGCTGTCACTGGGCCTCTCTAACTGGGAGCATCTCTAGCCAAGGCAAGTTGCCAAAAGGCTGAACACATTTTTTAAAGTACAGAACGAATTTTTAAAATTGCAAAGTGAAATTGGGTCTAGTACATCCTGCAAGGAAGACAGAGAAGTTAGAGAAGTGAAAGAAAGCAGAATGATGTCACAGATGGCAAGGAACAAGTATATTTAATGTCTCTGTCAAGTCAAACAAAAAGAAACCATAGTGGATACATATGGATTCCTGTATATCTGGTAATGCAGTTTTCCTGCAGGGAATCACGCTTCCCCTACTCTCGTTTCATTCGGTTTAGATTCAGTAAATGCCATCCAGTGATTCTCAGGGTCAGTACTGGCCCAGGTGCAAAGAATCACTGCGTGACACCCACTCCCAGCGCAGGGGTGCCCTGCGAGCCAACCAGGGCAGTGGGACTCCATGCCAGGGATTTTGCTGGAACAACTAGTAAAGAGATGCAAGCCTGGGATGTTTAAATTTTGTAAGCCAATGAATGCCTTCTTTACTTGAGTCAGTTTTATTTATTTTTCTGCCATTTCTGCCCCTCTTGACGGCTACAGAGGCAGGGAAGTGTCCACTGGATTTAGTCACAGAGACCCTATGGCCTCAGTGAGGATGGGGTCAGTGGAGTGGCACTGGCAGAGGTCGGGGTGATTCTTGCTGCTACTTCGTCCTCCTTCCTCAACCCTTAACATGCTGTTCATCTATGGGTAGAAGGATTGAGAAGGACAATGCTTAAAGAAGGAGAAATGACCAGCACAGACTATGTGGCACGACTGAGTCTTGCTCTGGACCTCACCAGAGGAGGCTGCCTCTTCCTGGGCACCAAAGTGCCTCCAGAACTCAGCACACCCCCATCGATTTTTAAGAATTGCAAAGACTCCATAGCAACGAATCAGTTTGATCTGAATTTGCATTTCCCCCAAGAACTTATTCTTGTACCAGGTGCATAGTGGACTTTTGTTCAATATAAAGCGTTCATTTGAGTTGCCCAATCTACCTGAGCAAGGAGCAGTTCACAGAGCTACCAAATCTACAGTTTCCACGGAAATGGTGTCCTTCTGATGGCTGAGCATGATTATATTTTGGTCAATTTTTCAAAATCTGATTATTCTTAAGATTGCAGATGTAGAAGTTTTTATGTTAATTTTAGGATTCTTTCCTTCATCTCAATTCTTCACCTTAGGATGGTAACAAATCTGTCACTCGAACCTCAGTTTCCCCTCACAGTATTTCTTGTGTCTTCCCCTATTTTCCTATTCAAGTTTTATTCCCAGATTCAAGTGCTCATTGACTCTGCCCTAGAATAAAGAAACAATATTCTAATTGGTCTTTTTGCCTCTGGTCCCTATCTATTCTTATGTATTATCATACACATTATTAATGGGTTAATAATTTTATAATTTCATCAAATCTATGAGCCTTAGTTAAAGCAGAGGCACTGAATGATCATATAACTACAGAGTATTTATCCTTCTTTTATAGCATTTATGATAGACAACCTTGTATTACAATTGGTTGTAGGCTATCTTAGTCCACTTTGTGCTGCTATAACAGAATACTTGAGACTGGATAATTTATAATGAACAGAAATTTACTGGCTTATGATTCTTGGGGCGGGACATCCAAGATTGAGGGGCTGGCACCTGGCAAGGACCTTGTTGCTGTGTAATCCCATGAAATGCACTCCCTAGATGATGACATTAATCCATTCATGACGGCTCTGCCCTCATGATCTAATCACTTTTTAAAGGTCCCCCCTCTCAACATGGGTGCATTGGAGATTAAGTTGTCTACACATGCACTTTGGGGGACACATTCAAATCACAGCACAGTCATTTGTGTCTTTCTGTTTACTTGTCAGTCTTCCATAAAGCATAGTAAATTTTTTGAGATTGGAGGATAATTCAGTGGGCCTCAGTTCAGATATAAGGCCACAAGGCAATTAAATACAAAGAGTTTTCCTTAAATACTGGCATATTGCAGGTAGATGTTAATTTCCAAGTTAGCTATTAGAAGTGTGGTTTGTGGCCTGACATGTTTTGTGAAGGAGCTCAGAAAATTTCACTCCAAGATATGACACCTTCATATGAAAACTATTTTGAATTAAAGGCTCTTAGAGATCAATAGACTTTGGAAGGGGCTTTTCCTCTATCTGCATAACCAGCTGGACCCATCAAAAGAACAATTAGCTTCCCTTCACTTCCTTTCCCTGTTATCTCACTATATTTCAGGAAAGAACATCAAAAATGCAGCCAGACCTGGCCCAAATCATTTTAAACATAATACCTGCCTCTCAAGTTAATTTATAAGTCAATCTATTTCCCCCATCCATTCATTCTCCCAAGTATCTATTCTTCCTCCCTAGCAACCATTTATTGTCCCAAGCAGAATTACCTATATTCCTCATCTCCTCCTTGCCTCTAAAAGGATGGTATAAAAATGTCTGCATCCAATTGGGATACTGGGTAATTACTCTGTGATTCTTCCCATGTGCATGGTAAATAAACCTCTCTCTCTCTGTCATTAATCTGCCTTAATTGTGAGTTGATATTTCAGTGAACTTTTGGGGGAAAGAGAAAGTTTCCCCTCACCTCCATATTTGCTTATTATTTTACTCCATAGGCCTGGTCAATGTGAAACATAATATCAATCTGGGTTTATATTTTTAATAAATTCCATAACACTGTGGTATAAAATTAGTTTGAGCACAAGTAACAGTGATAGCTGACTGAAACTTTTTTAATGGAAAATGCTTCTTTGCATATCCCTTTCTGCTTGCTGTTTTTGCAGGCTCTCAATTGAGACTTTACACTCTTTTCAAACTCAGACAATATCTATAGTAAACAATAAGATGTATATGTTTAAAATTAAACTTCATTTGAATATACTTTCTGATTTCTCATCTGCACCTGCAAAAAATAAATTCTTTTCTGAAAGGAAAAGAGATTGCATTTATAAGGTTAATTTCCTCTGGGAAAAGTGGGGTTTTCAGAACAACTTTAATGTTTTTATTTTTCTTCAACTTATAACTTGTGATTTAATTTCTATTCACATTTTACATTCATATTTTCATGATAAAGAGGTGTTATGTCATTTTTAATCACCTCTTTATCATCTGAATTGCTGAAGAAAGAGAACTAAGGGACAAAATAGAGAAAGGATTTTAAAATCTCATATTGGATCACTTTCTCTAATCCTCTCCTACTCAGCACTAATTGGCAGTGGTAGGTAACTCTCTTTCTTGTGGAAGTTTGGAATGAATATCTATCACAACTTTCAGATTTCCATCTCAGCTCAATAATGTCATCTCACACTTTTATTTCTTTTTTTTTAATGGAATCACCTTTGTAGTAGAAGTTTAGGTCTTCGGTGTTAAGAATAATCAGCCAAATGTTCTCTGCACTGAAGTCAGCATTAGGTTGGCTGATGTGTGACCCAAAAGCTCTCCTCTCACTTTTGATCCAGCAGCTTTGTCTGTGGCGCTACCAGATATATGTGGAGCCAATGGTGTTACCCAAGAGTGATAAGAGATTTTTAGAAGGGTAACAAAAACTTCTCATCCAAAAATGTTAGGACAAAAATTAAGCTCTAAAATCATCTTTTTTCCTTTCAGTCAGTTTGTTTGCAAAATATATCTGAGGATGTTTTGAAGAGGTTGTTTACTTGGGAGAATGAGGAGTGGCCTGGTGTGTGCCAAGCTCTTGTTCCTTGTTTGGAGTTACACCATAGAGGTGGGTGAGTGTGGAGTATGGCACTGCCGTTGGGTGCGATTCCTGTATGCCACATCTCCACTGAGCACTTTGCACACATTACCATCTCATGTTCTTTTCCATAGCTCATTGAGGGAGATAGGATTATTGCACCATTTTTAGAGATGGAAACTGAGTCACAGTTTTATAACTTAAGAGATCTAGGTCAAATGCAAAGGAGCAAACTTTAGAATCTCTTCAGATTTTTCAAAATTCACAGTTAAAGATAGAGGGCTGTGGATGGATGCCTTCAAAATTTGGCAAGCAAAATATCTTGTACTCAGATTACATACCCAGCCAAACCATGAATCAAGTGAGGACAGAACAGGGACATTTTCAAATTAAGAGAGTTCTCAAAAAACAACAAAAGCATCAGGAGAAAAAAAAACACCATTTCTTAAAAGGCTGTGGTCTAACAAAGGCATACAGTGGAAATGGAAAGGAAAAAGGGAAACTTAGGAGCTACAGGAAATAGGAGATAGGAAACAAAAAAGAAGACTTTTCTCCACCCTGCTTGAATTTTGACTGGCCTTGACTTTCTTAAGACAATGAAATGATAGCAAAAGTACACACGCAGAAGCAGAAGCAGAAGCTCCCAGCAGAAGTTCTTAGAGCTTCCTCATTACTGTTCCTGGGAGCCCTGACATCTCACTGCGTGGAAAATCCCGAGCTTGACTACCAGATGGTAAAACACACTCAGCCCAGTCATGGCCACGGTTAACCTGTCCAGCCAGCTAATCACAGAAGAGACCCTAGCTGAATGGCACTCAGACGCATGAGTGAATGCAATTGAGACCAGCTAAAAACCACTTGGCTGAGCCCAGCCCAAACTACTGACCCACAAAATTGTAAACAGAATAAGTGGTGATTGTTTTAAGCAATGAAGTTTTACAGAAGCTTTCATGCTGCAAGAGATAACTGATAATAAAATTTGGAGTTCAATGTGGAGTATTGTCAAAGAAAAAAAACCTAAAATATCCAGCACTGGCTGGCAACCAGGCAGAAGGCAAAAGCCAGAAAAGCAGTGAGAAAGCTGTTTGCAAACTTTGGAAGAATGGTAACTGGAGTCCTGGAGGAGCGCAACAATTGGCAGAACTAATACCTGCAGCAACTCTGAAAAGAACAAGCACCCAATGTACTTTCAGATTCTCTTAGGAGACTAGCAGCCAGAATCTTCCAAGTGCTATTCAATTTCTTTTGTGGTAATGAGCAGGAAGAGAGAAATGAGTTAAAGCAGCAGTCCCCAACCTTTTTGGCACCAGCAACCGGTTTCACGGAAAAGAATTTTTCCGACAGGGGTGGTGGATGGTTTCAGAATGATTCTGGTGCATTACATTTATTGTGCTGTCAAACCTCTCTGCTAATGATAACCGGTATTTGCAGCCACTCCCCAGCACTAGCATCACCACCTCAGCTCCACCTCAGATCATCAGGCATTAGATTCTCATAAGGAGTGCACAACCTAGGTCCCTCGCATGCACAGTAGGGTTCATGCTCCTATGAGAATCTAATGCTGCAGCTGATCTGACAGGAGGCGGAGCTTGGGTGGTGATGTGAGTGATGGGGAGCAGCTGTAAATATGGATGAATCTTTGCTTGCTCACCCACCACTCACTTGCTGTGCAGCCCAGTTCCTAACAAGCCATGGACCAGTACCGGTTCACAGCCTGGGGGCTGCAGACCACAGAATTAAAGAATTGTTTAGTTTTCAACCAGAATTTAGAGTGAATATGGAAGGCTTGGAATTGACTTAGTTAGAGAATAAAACATTCTCATGTTCCACCTCTCCAGCTAGTAAAAAATTCTTGATGATAAATATCGAATCAAAAGTGGGGCTGTACAGTCAATTGTTAAGACTTCTGATAATTTTAGGGTAGTGCTAGAAACACCTTTCAACTATTATAAATAAAGGGGCCTCTCAGAAACTTAGGGGTTTTATACAAGCAAAAGAGCCACCGTCTTTAACTTACAATGACTGAGATTGTTCAAATTTCAGAAAGCCCCCTAGGCTCCCAAAATTCCACTTACATAAAGTATATTTAGATATTGTAGCTACTCACCTACAAAATGGGCTATTTTTTAATGAGAAGAAAATGACATTTCACAAAAGGTATCAAAATTCCAAAAGATAGAGCCAACAGCTATAAGGAGCAACAGATTAGGATCCTATGTCTCAGGTACAGTAGAGGGAATCAGGTGGGGAGCCACTCCTAAGGACCAGAACCAAGATCTAATCAAGGAAAATCTTCCGTCCTTAAAGTGGGGAATGCAGCATATTTGTCCTGCAGCATTTCAAAATTCTTATGAACTGGTATTGCCCCTTTGGGTTGGGCATGTCTATTGTGATGCATTATAAACACATGGCAGCGTATGGTACAGTATAGAATGTGTGGGTTATCTATACCATATGCATGTAAGGAGTGTGTATGGTAGGGGACATATAACTTGTCTTAGGTCATTGATCTCTGTGTATAAAGGACTCACATCTGAGGAAATGCTGAGGTCCTGGACTTCAAATCTGAGGCCATAACTATATGAGACTTTTGGGAGATCTGAGATGAGGGGCATATTTCACAAGGTAGATAATGTAGCTTACTGGGGTCAGAAAGCAAATTATGGTAAATTTCAAAAACATATACAGTGCTTTGTAGCTCTCCCATCAAAGGTTGAATCTTCCTCTACCACCATGAATCTGGTCTGGCCTTGTGACTTGTTTTGGCTAATGGGATAGAAATAAGTATGATGAAAGCAGAGAATTGAAAAGTGCATGGGCCTTGGGGATTTGTCTTTTGTTGGTTTGGGGATGATGGGAAAAACTCTGAGCTAGCCTGCTGGATAATCAGAAATGTGTGATCTAGCACCACCTTTGCTGCAGCTGAGCAGCCAGCTCCATGAAGCTCTAGACTCTGAATCACCATGCTGATAGGCAGCTTCTGAAGATTCATATATTCAGAGAGCCAAGAGAAGACCAGCAGAAGAACCACACAGCTGATCCCAGACCAATTTTCTGACTCACTGATCATGAGCTAAAAAATGATCGTTTGGGGTAATTTTTTGTACAGAAATGGCTGATCCATTCACCACACAGCAACTGGCTGATGAATCATCATTCTACATGTTAGAAAGTGACACATTACCCACCCACTCCTCTTCTTTCTCCCTACTGGCCACACTTTAATTCTAACCTATCGCAGTTTGGATGGACACATGTTTAAGTGTCAGACCATACTGGGTATTTATGCGGGAGCATGTCTGGAAAGCAGTGGTTGTTCAATGTCTTAGGGGAAAATGCAATAATATTTTGATAGATGGATAAAAATTAAGATTCCAAACCCATTTGAGAGACAAATTTCCATGTATTCCCTCCTCTATGAGGATATTTATCATTATTCCATCCCCCCACCATCCCTTTTGCTTAAAAATCCTTTATATCTCTGTGCAATCTCTTTGACACTGGGCTTATCTGTGCCAAGATCACAAAGTTAAATTAGTACCACAGCTAAGAGGTAACTCTAGGGACATTCATTCCACTTCACCTCCTTGTCCCTGCTGGTTTACTAGAGTTTGTTTCTCCCATGCCTGTGTCAGTGGCCTGTTGTGTGAGGACTCACCTTCACGTCACCTCCCGCTGTAACAACGGGAGGCTAGAATTAGACAGACCTGGGTTCAGATCTTTGCTCTGGTACTTACAAGTTCTGTTAGGGGAACTATATGTACCTCGTGATGTTTTATAAGAATCAAATGTGTTGATCTATGAGAAATACTTTAGTGCCTTGCATATATTAAACTCTCTATTTTTTAATACACTAATGAGACTGACAGGTACATAGCACATTTGCTTTTGCTGCCATTGTCACAACAAGGAGTTTATCAGACTGGGGTGTTTTAGCATAGTCCATGGCACTGGATAGAGATGGCAGAGCTGCTCCTTGGTCTTTGTGTAATCTATTTAGCACATGCTGCTTTCTGGTAAAAGGGTAAGAACAGATTTGGTCATGCAGTGGGGTGCATAATCTAAGACTAGCTGAATGTCTCAGGGGGAGGTCTGCCTGCTTAGCAGAACTGGAGTCACTCCTGGGGCAGCAGCATGGTTTGGAAGCCACTGGGTTTCCTGGATTGAGCACAGCAGCAGGAATCATGGGACTTGGCCTTTATGCCACTGGGTCCCAATGCTAATTTGGTGAGTGACCTTGGGCAAACCACTTTCTTCCTCTTCTTTCCATTAGAGGAAAATAATTGATCTTATGGCCACACCTCACAAAGTTGTAGTGAAGATGAATGTAGAATATCTGGAGCAGCTTCAGAGGGAAATACCACAGAGTACCTAATTAGTTTTATAATCTATAATTAAGTCTATAAATAGTGAGGAGGTATCCACACCTGAGTTATACATTCAAAAATGTGACTTTACTTTTATCTTTCTAAGGAAAAAAAAGACCAATTATTTGCTCGTATTAGTAGAGAAGATGAGCTGAAATATACGAAGATCATGGCCTTAATGCAGCCTTAATGCATCTGGACTCTCTAGTGAGATAAACTTCCCGGTGAAGAATGTAATATGCACATCAGAAGTTCAGGCAAAAGATAGTCAGATAGAAATCAGCAATGTTAGAATAGAATTCTTCAGCATTCATCCCCCTGCAAGAAAACATCAAATTGAACAACTATCCATGCACAAAAATACCTTCACAAGAGCTAGGGTAATGAGGTGAGATTACACACCTAGGTAGAGAATGAAAATAAAAACATATAGAGAAAGAGATCTCTACCATGAGGGGAAAGGAGAGGTAAGTGAGCAGCAGATGTTGCTTCAGTTCCCAACACTTGGACCACCCAAGTAAAACCTAGCATTGGGCATGCCCGCAGGGTCCCGGACTCCAGGCCAGTACCTGTAGAATGAGCCTCCAAGCCTCCCTGGCACCAGGCAGAATCCCACAGGCCCAAGCTCCAGGCCTGGCCTGCATATTTGGTCTCAGAGCTTGCCCCAGTGCCAGCACCAGGCCAGCCCCTATGCAATCAGGCTCCAGTCCCACACCAAGCAGGGCCAGGCTGGCTCCGGCAGCCCTAGGCTCAGATGACTCCCAGCCCTGGGATGACCCCCACAGTCCTAGTCAGCAGGCTGGTGACTACAGACCCAGTCTCCAGTTAGCCCTTACAGTTAAAGAAACCAGACCCACCAAGAACTAAGCCAATTCCTGTATCCCCAGACTTCAGGCATATTCCAGCTCCAGCACCAGGTGAACACAGCTGGCTTCAAATATCACATGGACACCTGCAGACAGAGGCTCCAGGCCTTCCAGTTCCAGGACAGTCCCCACAGCTCCACCCTTCAATCTAGCCCCTGCAGCCTCAAACTCCAGCAGACCTGGGGTCGAGGACCATCCCAATAGACCCAAGTATTGGACCAGACCCCATCGACCCCGGCACTAGGACTGCTTGTGTGTACCCAGGTACTGGGCTGGCCAACAAAGCCTCAGAACCAAGGCCAGCACCTAAGGACCTAGCCTCTATGCCAGCACCTGCACACCCTGCCTCCAGGCCAGTACAAGTGGACACAAGCTCCAGACAAGTCCCCACAGCCTAAGCTATCGGACAACTCCAGTGGCTCCAGGCCAGCGTCTGCAATCCTAGGCTACAAAGCAATCTATGTTGACCCAGGTTCTAAGGTTCTATACCAACCCCATCACCAGGCCAGCCCAGGCTCCAGGCTGGTACCTGTGACCCCAGACTCTAGAGGACCCTGAAACCAGGCCAGGAGACCCAGAAATGAGGCTCACCCAGGACATCATAGTGTCTTGGACTCCAGCCTTGGACCACACCAGAGAGCCTGCCCAGAATCTCTAGATAAGCTGACTGGTAAAAATCTTTCCCAAACAAAGCCAGTCTTCAAACACTGCAATAAATCCCTACTTCTTCTAAAGGACAGATATCAACATAAGGCAACATGAAACATGTAAAATCAAGGAGACATAACCCAACAAAAAGAACAAAATAATATCCTAAAAGTTGACCACAAATAAATGGAGGTAGAGGAACTGACTGATGAAGAATTAAAAATACTTGTTTTTGAGGAAGCTTAGCAAACTTCAAGAAAATAAGAGAAACAATTTAATAAAACTGTAAAAATAATAAATGACCAAAATAAGATATTTAACAGAGATTGAAATTATTTTTTTAAAAAAATCACACAAAAATTCTGGCAATGAAAAATGCAATAGAAAGCATCCACAGCAGAATTGATCAAGTAAAAGATATAACCTGTGAACTTAAAGACAGCTTACTTGAAAATAAAGACAGTAAAAGAAAATAGAATGAAAAGAAATAAGAAGAAAGGTTATGGGATTTATAGGACAACATCAAATGGGCAAGTGTTCAAGTAATAGGAATTTGTGAGGGAGAAGATAAAGAAAAATAAGTATAAAGCTTATTAAAAGAAATAATAGCAGAAAATTTTCCAAATTTGGAGAAAGATATAAATAAGCCAGGCACAGGAAGTTCAAAAGTCTTTGGTCAGATTCAACTCAAACAAGACTATTCAAAGACATATTATAATCAAACTATCAAAAATCAAGGACATATAACGATGGTTTTATATCTGGGTTCTCAGTTCTGTTCCATTGGTCTACGTCTCTGTTCTTGTGCCAGTATTATGCTGTTTTAGTACTATACTCTTGTAATATAGCTTGAAGTCTGGTTAATTGAAGCCTCCCAATTTGTTCTTTTTGCTTAAGATTGCTTTTGCTATATGGGGTCTTTTCTGGTTCCATATGAAGTGTAGAATTATTTTTCTAGATCTGCAAAAAATGATGTTAGTATTTTAATAGGGATTGCATTGAATCTGTAGATCACTTTGGGTAGTATAGACATTTAAACAATGTTGATTCTGCCAACACACAACCATGGGATGGTTTTCCATCTGTTTACATCCTATGCTATTTTCTTCCTCAGTGTTTTGCAGGTCTGCCAGTAGAGGTCTTTTACCTCCTTAGTTAAATATATTCCTAGGTATTTTAGTTTCTTCGTTGCTATTGTGAAAGGTATTGAGTCTTGCTTTGCTTCCCAGTTTGACTGCTGACATGTTGCTGGCGTATAGGAATGCTATTGATTTGTGTACATTGATTTTGTAACCTGGACTTTGCTAAATTTGTTTATCAATTGCAGTAATTTCATGCAGAATCTTTGGGGTTTTCTAGATATAAGATCATATCATCAGCAAAGAGCAATAGTTTGACCCCTTCTGGCCCCATTTAGATGCCCTTGATTTCCTTCTCTTGTCTGATTACTCCGGCTAGAGCTTCCAGCATTAAGTTGAATAGAAGTGATAATAGAGGGCAACCTTGTCTGGTTCCAGTTCTAAGTTGGAATGCTTTCAATTGTTCCCTATTCAGTATGATATTGGCTGCGAGTTTGTCATATATGGCTTTTATTATTTTTAGGCAAGTCCTGTCTATGCCTATTTTGTTAAGCATTCTTATCATAAAAGGGTGCTGAATTTTCTTGAATGCATTTTCTGCAACCATTGAGAGGATCATATGATCTTTGTTTTTGCTATGTGGTGAGTTACATTTATAGATTTGTGTATGTTGAATCATTCCTGCATCTCTGGGATGAAGCCCACTTGGTCATGATGGATTATTTTTTTGATAAGCACCCGAATTCAGTTTTCTAGGATTTTGTCGAGAATTTTTGCATCCATATTCATAAAGGATGTTGGTCCTTATTCAATAAATTGTGCTGGGAAAATTGGATAGCCACATGTAGAAGACCAAAATAGGATCCACACCTCTCACCTCTCACAAAATCAACTTATGGTGGATAAGAGACTTAACCCTAAAGGATGAAACTATAAGAATTCTAGAAGAAAATGTTGGAAAAAATCTTATAGACATTGGCATAAGCAAAGAATTTATGAAGAAGACCCCAAAGGTGATCACAGCAACAACAAAAATAAATAAATGAGATATAATCAAATCAAACAGCTCGTGCACAGCCAAGGAAACTATCACAAGAGCAAACAGAAGACCTACAAAATGGGAGAAAATATTCTCATGCTACACATCTGATAAAGGGCTGATAACTAGAATCTATGTAGAACCCAGGAAAATCAGCAAGAAAAAAATCAAACACCCCAATCAAAAAGTGGGCAAAGGACATGAACAGAAACTTGTCAGAAGAAGATAAACTAATGGCCGCCAAAGATATGAAAAAATGTTCAGTATCTCTAATCATCAGGGGAATGCAAATCAAAACCACAGTTAGATATCACTTATCTCCAGTGAGAATGGCCTTTATCCAAAAGTCCCAAAACAATAAATGTTGGCATGGATACCGAGAGACAGGAACACTTATACACTGCTGGTGGGACTGCAAACTAGTACAACCTCTGTGGAAAGTAATATGGAGATCCCTCAAGGAGCTACAAGTATAACTACAATTTGATCCAGCAATCCCATTACTGGGCATCTACCCAAAGGAAAAAAAGACATTCTATAAAAAAGATATCTGCACTAGAATGTTTATAGCAGCACAATTCACAATTGCAAAGATGTGGAAACAACTCAGGTATCCAACAGTACAAGAATGGGTTAATAAAATGTGTTATATATATATGATGGAGTTCTACTCAGCCACAGAAAACAATGGTGATCTAGCACCTCTTGTATTATCCTGGATAGAGCTGGAGCCCATTCTACTAAGTGAAATATCACAAGAATGGAAAAACAAGCACCACATGTACTCAGCATCAAATTGGTTTTAACTGATCAACACTTAAGTGCACATATAATAATAACATTCATCGTGTGTTGGGCAGACGGGAGGGAGGAGGAGGGGGTGGGTGTACATACACACCTAATGGGTGTCGTGCGCACTGTCTGGGGGATGGACATGCTCGAAGCTCTGACTCAGGTGGGGCAAAGGCAATACATGTAACCTAAACATTGTACCCCTGCAATATGCTGAAAATTAAATAAATAAATAGATAAATAAAAAATCAAGAACAAAGATAGGATTCTGAAAGCAGTGAAAGAAAAGAAGCAAATAACATTTAAGGGAGTTTTAATAAGGCTAGAAAAGGATTTCTCAGCAGAGACTTTACAGGCCAGAAAAGATTGGGATGATATACAAAATGATGAAGTAAAAAAGAAAAAAAAAAAAACCTGCCAACTTAAATAATGTATCCAGCCTGTCCTGCAAGAAATACTAAAAGGAGTTCTTCAAGCTGAGCAAAAAGAATGCTAATTGGTATGACACATACATATGAAAGTACAAAAGTCCCTGGTAAAAGTGAGTATACTTTAGTACTGTAATGTTGGTGTGTAAATCATTTATATCTTTAGTATGAGATAAAAGACAAAAGTATTAAAAATAAGAGTAGCTACAATAACTTCTAAGGGGATGTACAATATAAAAAGATGTAAATTGATATCGAAAGTACAAAATGTAGAGGAAGAGGCAAAGTGTAGAATTTTTTAATGTGATCAAAGTCAAGATGCTCTCAGCTTAAAATAGTTAATTATATCTGTAAGATGTCTTTTGTATGCCTTGTGGTAACCTCAAAGCAAAAACCTATAGGAGATACACAAAAGTTTCACAGGGTGTTGGGCAGGTGGGAGGGGGGACAATGGGATGGGTAAATCCACCCCCTGGATGGATGCAGTGCACACTGTCTGGAGGATGGGCACGCTTGTCGGGCAGTGCAAAGGCAACTTACGTAACCAAAGCTTTTGTACCCCCATAATACTCTGAAATAAAAAAAATAAAATTTTTTTTAAAAAGTCTGTAGTAGCCAAAGCAACCTATAAATTCAATGCAGTCTCTAACAAAATTCTAATGACATTTTTTCACAGAAATAGAAAAAACAATTTCTAAATTTATTTGGAAACAGAAAAAAACCCAAATAGCCAAAGTAATCTTGAGCAAGAAGAACGAAATAGGAGGCATTTCACTTTTCGATTTCAAAATATATTACAAAGCAGCAGTGACCAAAACTATAGTATGGTACTGGCATCAAAACAGACATATATACCAATGGAACATAACCGAAACCTCAGAAATAAATCCACACTTACCTTTATGGTCAACTGATCTTTGACAAGAATGCCAAGAACACACAATGCGGAAAGGTTAAGTGACGTTGGGACAACTGGATAGCTACATTCAGAAAATAAAATCAGACCCTTGTCTCACACCATATAGAAAGACCAACTGAAAATACATTAAATACTTAAATGTAAGATCTGAAATAGTAATGCTGCTTGAAGAAAACACAAGGGGGAAAACTCCATTACATTGGTCTGGGTAATGATTTTTTTTTATATGATCACTAAAGCACAGGTGACAAAAGCAAAAATAGACAAATGGGATTATATTAAGCTAAGAAACTTCTACACAGCAAGAAAACAATCAGCAGAGTGAAGAGACAACCTACAGAATGGGAAAAAATATTTGAAAACCATATACCTGATAAGGGGTTAATATCCAAAATGTATAAGGAACTTTAACTCAGTATCAAAAGCAACCTGATTTTCAAAATTGGCAAAGGATCTCAATAGACATTTCTTCAAAGAAGAATTAAAAATGTCCAAGAGCTATAGGAAAAGGTGCTTAACATCACTAACACCAGAAAAATGCAAATTAAAACCACAGAGATATCTTCTCTCACCTGTTAGAATGATTATAATCAAAAAGACAAAAGATAACAGGTGTTGGAAAGGAGATGAGGAACTTTTGTACACTGTTGGTGAAAATGTATATTGGAATAGCCATTGTGGAAAATAGAATGGAAGTTCTTCAAACAATTAAAAATACAATTATCGTATGATCCAGCAATACCACTTCTGGGTATAAATTCAAAGGAAATGAAATTGCTATTTTAAAGAGATACATGCACTCCCATGTTCATTGTAGTATTATTTTAAAAAGCCAAGATATGGAAGCAATGTAAGTGTCTGTTGATAAATGAAATGATAAAGAAAATATGGTACATATACACAATGGAATACTGTTCAGCCTTAAAAACAGGTAGAAATCCTACCGTTTGCAACATGGATGAACTTGGAAGACATTATGCTAAATGAAATAAGCCAGATAGGAAAAGGAAAATACTACATGATCTCATTTACATGTGGAATCTAAAAAAGTTGAAATCATAAAAGCAGACCTTAGAATGGTGGTTGCCAGGAGCTGGGGTTGATCAAAGGGTGCAAAGTTTCAGTTACACAGGATGAACAAATTTTGGAGATCTAAGGTGCAGCACAGAGACTACAGTTAATAATACTGTATAAAATACTTGAAATTTGCCAGTAGAATATATCTTGCATGTTCTTACAACAAATTAAAAAAATGTAACTATGTGAGGTGATGGATATTTTAATTAGCTTGATTGTGGTAATCATTTCAAAATGATACCCATATCAAAACATCATGTTGTCCACCTTAAATTCATACAATTTTTGTCAATTACACCTCAATAAAGCTAGAAATAATTAAATAACTATTTGAAATTTTCAATAAAATACAGAAATTATATTTTAGAACTTAGATATTTACTAGTTTCATGAGCTGTGACAGAATTTGAGACCAGAGCTTTCTTTGCTTCCCATCCAGTGTTATTTTTATTATTATACCACTCGAGCTATCTTCCTCAATAATATGTTAAGCAAAGATATGTTTTAGAGATTCCATGTATCTGTGTAATGAACTACAATAAGATATCCGAATCAAAAATTAGATTTATTACTAAGTGAACACCTGACACACGAAGTATTGATATACACAGTACATTTATTTTAAAATAAACACAGGAGGCCGGGCACAGTGGCTCACGCCTGTAATCCTAGCACTCTGGGAGGCCGAGGCGGGCAGATTGTTTGAGCTCAGGAGTTCGAAACCAGCATGAGCAAGAGCAAGACCCCGTCTCTACTAAAAAAAATAGAAAGAAATTAGCTGGACAACTAAAAATATAGAGAGAAAAAATTAGCCGGGCATGGTGGCACATGCCTGTAATCCCAGCTACTCGGGAGGCTGAGGCAGTAGGATCGCTTGAGCCCAGGAGTTTGAGGTTGCTGTGAGCTAGGCTAACGCCACGGCACTCACTCTAGCCAGGGCAACAGAGTGAGACTCTGTCTCAAAATAAAATAAAATAAACACAGGAAAAGGAAGGCGAGAGAATAGAGAATTTCAATTTACTTTGTAATTTTTACTTTTTTATTTTTTTAATTAAAGGTATCTAGCTGTATATAGATCCGTATTATTTGTACCTGTTTTGCAGTGAATCCATAAACATTTTCCTTTAATGTGCACATAAATATAATCAATATTTTTGTAGAAGTATTGCACAAAAGAAAAAAATTAGTATGAATGCTATAATTGAGCATTACTTTTATACTCTACCTGCCTACAAATTTTAGACTGTGCTATTCAGTAGCAATAACAGAAAGATAAAGTCAAGAAATGACCTTTACTTTTTAACCTTAATCTCTAACTAATCCTACCTAGGTCATAACAGAATCAAAATTCATTTTGATGTAGCTATAACCTTTCTAAATTTATACTTTTTTCTATTTTAGAGAAATGAATTTTGTTGTACAAATTCATGCAAAGCATGTAATCATGCTAGCATGTAAACACACACAACAAAAGATAGAAAGAGATAACACATCACAAAGCTTTATCCAAGGGCCTAAGTGATTTCACATTATATTTTCCTTGGCTTCTTTGATGAATGACTGCCGTTTTGCATCTGTCAGACTGGGGCAGTGACATGGTGAAGGCTGTACTGTGATGGATGGAACTGTCAGAACCCAGGGAGTATTTAGATACCACACCAGCGAATTACATTTACAATGGGCTGCATTATAGAAAAGTGTGATTGTTCTCTCCTACGGCTATTCTGGGGAAATGGACTGGTAGTTAAAGAACAGTGAGGCATTTTCCCTTTTCTCGTCCTACCATCTCTTTTGTGTTGCATAGCTACAGTTGAAGCAAACCCCAAAGCTTTTGTCCATGGGCTTTTAATCTCCTCTTCACCTAGCTTCACACATCCAATACAGCAAAGGCAAGCCACTTAGAAATCAAGTTTATCGTGCCAGATTTTGCCGAAGAGAGCAATAAACCACCATTGCTGACTAGATACCTAGAGAATGAAGACCTGAAATAAATACACTACCATGGCATTTTACACTTGAGATGTGCATTTCTAGAAACATTTTAAAAATCTTCTGATCAGCTTAAAATGCAAAACAAAATGACAGTAATCATGCTGTTGACTAATTTAATATCCTGTATCTTTATATAAAGAGCTACGAATCACTGTGGATCCCTGTACTATAGATAGTACAGCTGACAGTTGTGTCATTTTGTCTGGATTGAGTCCAGGGCCCTTCTGAACAGTATCCCAATTTCCTTTGGGGACACTAACTCCAGGTGTCCACCTCTCAATGCTAAAGCATAAGCCAAGGAAACCAGATCCGTTCTTTATCGACATGTTGCTTCCATTTGGCCAAATGATTTGTATCTCCTGGGAATTTGCAACTTGGCCAAGGGAAGTGGCAAGAGGAGAAGATTGGAAGTATTTCATCTCTCTTACAAAGGGTGGGGATTCCTGCCCTGGATGATAATGTTTAAATATAGTTATTTTGCTTTCTATTTATTGTGGTATGTCTGCGTGTATCTTGTTGTTTC
Organism: Indri indri; assembly: GCA_004363605.1. Taxonomy (NCBI): domain Eukaryota; kingdom Metazoa; phylum Chordata; class Mammalia; order Primates; family Indriidae; genus Indri; species Indri indri. The sequence goes on from RJWJ010005334.1 coordinate 52,745, forward strand.
TCCCTGGCTTCTTACTGTTTCAAATGTGGTCTGTTAGCCTTGTATCAATTCTGTGAGACCCCACACATGGAATCACACACACATGCATGCACATACACACACAGACCAATATCCTTTCTCACAAAAAAGTTCCTTTTATTCAAGTGAGAATTAATTTCTATTAGTTTTTGTGACAAAGAACATTAATTAGTACTAATGCTATGATTCTAAATATTGTTAAATTAAGTTTAGCCTAAAGCTCTTTCTTTACACACTTTAAGTTCTGCCTAAAGGCTTCTGCATACATAGTGAACTATAACCAACTGGGTGTGTAAACAAACTAACCTACTCTCGTAACAAGTAGCTGAGTCTCAGCCAAGCACAGGCAGCCAGCTATTCAAACCAGGTTCAAAGAAGGCAAAGGCTGGCTATAACCAGTCCAGCTGTTTCTGTACCTCTCTCCTGTTCTGCATGTGGCCTTCCTTTTTCTGTCCATAAATGTTATCTGACCCTGAAGCTAGCCCTGGAGAACATATTCTGGTCCTGGAGGCTGTCCAATTTGTGAGTCATTCTTTCCTCAATTAAACTCTGTTGAATTTAATGTCTAAAGTTTTCCTTTTGTCCATCTTATAGAAAAAGTGATCACCAAAATCTTAGAGGGATATGTATTTGACCCAGTCCTCAAAAACTGAACATTCACAATTAAGTTTGTGAATAATGAAAGTGCGGTATGTGAAGAGAGTAAAAATGTTCATGCAGCATCGTAGGATACAATCGTGGTTTCTTTGACAGTTTTGTCTTTATACGAACTGCTTTAGTATGCTGCTTTCATTTTTTAAAATGTGAAATCTTAGATCTATGTGGGAAATACAGAGAGAGCTCAACTAGAAAAAGACAAAATGCAATTAAGCTTCCTCTATCCCACATTTCTTCATGAATCGAGTTTTTGATTTTTAAGTTTTTTTAGGTTTTTTGATAGCCTTTGTACTTTTAAGAAACCTATTTATACTCAAGAACATTCTGTTCTTTTCTTCATGTGCTCTTCAAAGTGGTTTAGATTAAACTGTGCAAAAGTGAAATTTTAGTGCCAAGATTTTTAATGACTTGATGATACAGATAAGCAAGTACTTGAGATATTAGAAGATCGTTCAAGGTCTTAAAATCTTCTCTAAAAGAAGATTTTCAGTGAAATTATAACTCTAAAAGATGATGTGGGCTTAAAATTTTCAATTCATCTCTGAGAAATGAAAAATATTAGAGAAAATAAATATATATATTCATAATAAAAACTGCACAGTATATTTCTGTGTTAGAACCTTATGTTGCAAACAACAAAACTCACCTGCCTGACCTAAACAATAAATAACAATGTATTAGTTTATATAACTGAGATGTACAGAGGTAAGTCCATCATTAGACACAGCTTGACCATTAGGATTATGATGTCATGGTGGCTTTATCTCTGTATCTTTCCAATTCTCTTGGGTTTTTTTCTTTCTATTGCGGTTACTAAAAATAGATGCAACAGTACCCTATATGTCATTTGGATGGGGATAATGTGCCCATGTACCACAATTCTAAGTAAAAGTTTGGGGATTCGCACCAATTCAATTGAATTAAATCACATGTCCAGCCCTGAATCGAACACTGCTGCCCAAGTAAGGAGATATACTGCTTGCCAAATCCTACATCATTTGTTCTACCACTGCAGCAATGGTAGGTGGACACGGCTTCCCCTCAAACACAGGAATCCCCAGAAGAAAATCAGGAGCTGTTGGGAAAAGAGAGGAAGAAAAGACAGTTTCACAGGCAATTAACATATGTCCAGTCACCCTCCACTATATGCTATTGTAAAGGCACAACGATGACACCTAGATATTTTATATAAGCTTTATCTTCACCAGCCATCACTTTGGAAACAGTGTTGAGCCAACGAAAGTGTGCTTCATAATGGGGTGGATTGACTGACAGAAGCTTAATATGGCAAGGACCTAACTGTTTTTTAATATTTCCAGGATATTGTAGTAAATTTTAGTCAATATCAAGAACCTTTCTCTTCTCTTGTCCTCCTAGCTAAGCAACATTTGTAGCTGTACCTTACCTGGTTTGGGAATATCCTACTTTGCAGAGTCTGAAAAGCAAAATGAATTAATTTAGTCAGCTGATAAGAATAACTGACCAATGAAGTTATTTCAGGTTGGGAATTGAAATTTTAATATCTACTGTCTGAAGTTATCATCTTTCTCCGCTTCTCACTTCTTTCAGTTGCATTATAACACTTGTAGAATATCTTCTAAACTCTGCTTCACTTTATGGAACTTGATTTATAAGTAAAGATTGATTTTCCTCCACTTACAGCCATAAAATGTTGTGTAGAATGAGTCACACTCTTGAGACCAGGGCATTATCTGGAGAGACTGGCTGGCATTGAACCTGCTTCTTCCAGTTTCTTTCCCGTACAGTCTCAGAATTTTGATCTTGTGTGTGCCCCAGGGCTATTGAAATAAGAGATACTGATCCATACTAACCGAGCTCGTATGACATTAGTATATTACTCAGAAACCCAATTTATTTTTAAAAATGAAAAAGTTATTGACCAAGAGAGCCAAGTACTTGCATCCTCTGAACAACACATTCTCCTCCTAGAAGCAAACCACAAGGAGAGCCAAAGTATTATCCAAACGATGCCTTGTACATGTGGGACTAAGATGGTGATTAGTTTTATGACTTAGATATTTAGTGGCATCAAGCTTTTAGAATAAGATGCCTGCATCATCTCAGCCTGGCCACCTTCTTTCTAGACCAAGGTTCAGGTGGGCACTGCTCAAATTTGGCACAGTCACTCTCCTTTTCTCTGCTTTGTGGCTCACCAAGATCCTTTTTCTGAATGACTTGTGCTTTCTTTAAATAAATATTTTCAATGAAAACTTTTGGCTCAGAAACTCTATGTGAAATGTGTTTATGTATTTTGGCTTAATATGTATCAAAACCCATCTAATTGGCAGAATCTTATATTTTCTCCTGTGTACCATGTAAACCAGACTTTATTACAAATGTTTTCTTCTTAATTTATTAAGGGACTTGTAACCAATTGATTGAGTCCCCACCCCTGGCATAGTGCTAGGCATTTGACCTATATTACTTACTTAAACACAAGTGAGGCAAATAGTATGATTCTGATTTTAGAGTAAAAGACACTAAAGATCAAAGGGGTCATAGAACTTGCTCAAGGTCAAGTATCTAGTTAGTAATAAAAATAGGATTCAACACCATGCTTTTGTGTTTCCAATATCAATGCCCTTTGAACCTTTGTCAGCTAGGTGGACATACTGAGATAAGCTTTGTGTTCTCCCATTATTTCTAAAACTATTAAGTTGCCGAAGTCTTGGTAGCTGGAGAAAATTTAAATTCTTGATCATGTCAATTTTTATTGAAAGGTGTTAATTTGTTATAGCTTATATTTCTTTTTCACCTGCAGTGGGCACATCTCTGTGTTACATAATTTAGAGTGAAAAAATGAGATACAACTTGATCTCAAGACAACGAAAAAAAAGCTCAAATAACTACGATACCTGACTGCATATTAAATGATGGTCATTGAGTAGTAGTGAAGGACCATGAGCCCTAAGATAAGTGAAACAAATGAGATAAGCTGTATAATTTCCCTGCAGCTAAAATCCTGGACACTGTTTCCCGGCCCCAGAGCAGAGCAATGGAATCAAAGCAGAACCAGAATTCTTAAGGACAGATTAGAATTCAGAGAGCCCAAGGCAACTAGAATTTACAGGAACAAGAATGAGAAAGGAGACACCTACAGAGAGAGAGCTGGGGAGGTGGGGGAAGAATGCTCTGGAGATCTGTGGAGAGATGTTGGTTCCACAGAGGTTTTGGTTCATACATGAGGATCAGAAAAGAACCAACAGAAAACAGTGGCGTAAACAATTCTCAGAGCTCACACAGGGCTGGGAATAGCTGTTTGCCAACCAACCAGAGTGCAAAGATTTCAAAATACAGAAGTATTTGAAAGAGTCCTCAGAAGCAAATTACATTAATAGTGGGGCTAAATTAGCCCTGGACTAAGACAGCTCTGGATCTGCCCTAACAAAGCTTAAAATCTTGCCTTCAAAAAAATCCAAGGATCACAACAAATTGCTGGCAAGCACTTAAAAGACCACGACAAATCTAGCACCCAACAATATAAAGGTCACAATGTGCAGAATTCAGTTAAAAACTGCTTGACATACAAAGAAACAAATAAATATGAACCATATGAAATAGGAATAAAATTAATCAATGTAAACACATCCAGAAATGACTGAGGTGATGGAATTAACAAGCAAGGACATTAAAGCAACAATTAAAAATATGCTTCAAGTGTTTTAGAAGGCAGAAGGAAACATGAACAAGATGAGAAGAGAAATTTTTAAAAATATTAAAAGATGCCGGGTATGGTAGCTCACGCCTGTAATCCTAGCACTCTGGGAGGTCAAGGCGGGTGGATCGCTCAAGGTCAGGAATTTGAGACGAGCCTGAGCAAGAGTGAGACCCCATCTCTACTAAAAAATAGAAAGAAATTAGCGGGACAACTAAAAATATATACATATAGAAAAAAATTAGCCGGGCATGGTGGCACATGCCTGTAGTCCCAGCTACTCGGGAGGCTGAGGCAGAAGGACTGCTTGAGCCCAGGAGTTTGAGGTTGCTGTGAGCTAGGCTGACACCACGGCATTCACTCTAGCCCAGGCAACAAAGCAAGACTCTGTCTCAAAAAAAAGAAAAAAATTAAAAGACCAAAATTGAACCTCTACAGATGAAAAATACAACATTTGAAATGTGAAACTCACTGGAAGGGATTGGCAGCAAATTAGACACAGCAGAAGAAAAGATCAATGAACATAAAAACATAACAATATAAATTATCTAAAATGAAGCAGAGGAAAAAGACTGAAAAAATTGGCCTGTGGTACAATATCAAATAATTTAATATATTTGTAATTTGAGTGTCCAAGGAGAGGGTAAAATTGAAGTATGGGTGGGAGTTCAGGAAAATATTTGAAGTAACAGTAGCTGAAGAATTAACAATTTTTATGAAAACTATAAACCTACTACTAATCCAAGAAATACAAAATAACAAAAACCACAAACAAAGCCAAGTAGAATAAAAATAAAGAAAATCAAACCAAGTGCTGAAAATCAATGATAAAGAAAACATTGTTTTAGACTATGACAGAAAAAATACATTATGCACGAAGATAAAAATGACTATAGGTTTTTTGTCAGAAGCTATGTAAGCCAGACGATCACATACCAACATCTGTATAAGCTATTAAATGAGGGAAAAAAAGACTAACAAGATATAACCAGCGAAAATACCATTCAAAAATGAAAGACAGTAAGATTCTCAAGGGAAATGAAAGCTTAGGAAATTCATCACAGGAGACCTTCATCACAAGAAATGTTAAGAAATGTGTGGCAGGCAGGAGGAAAATGATGCTACATGGAACTATGTATCTGCAAAAAGAAATGGGAAACATCAGAAATGGAAAATATTTGGGTAAACATGAAAGATATATTTTATCTACATTTCTTTTTAAATTTGTTCATAACATAGAAGACTGTTTAAAGCAAAAATAACCGTGTTCTGTAGAAGTGATGACTAAAATGAAGACGTGAAACCACTGACAACAGTAGCCCAGAGCCTGAGAGGGGTGGATGGAAGTAGACTGTGAAGTGGTCAATTTAAATAAGTGTAATATCGTTCGACAGTAGAGTGTGATAATTAGATATGTATTTTTTAAATCTTAGAACAAACACTTAAACACTAGAACAAGCACTAAAAACATTGCCAACAATGGAGATAAAAAGGACTCATAAAAATATTCAGTTAGACCATAAAATGGCAGTAAACGCAAAAAAAACAAAAAGAAAAAAAATCCCTGAAACGAATGGCAAGATGACAGATTTAAAACCAACCATATCAATAACTGAACCAATAGAAATGGTTAAACACGCTAGTGTAAACACAGAGATTATTATATTGGATAAAAAGCAATGCTAAAATACAAACTTTTTTAAAAAAAGAAACCCACTTTAAATGTAAAGACATAGATAAGTTGAAAGAAAAAGTTTGGGAAAAGATATATCAGGCAAATACTAGCCATAAGAAAGCTGGAGTGCCTATATAAATTCCAAACAAAGCTGATTTCAGAATAGGGAATATTATTAGAGAAAAAAATGAGATATTTCCTATGATAAAGAGACAAGTTCATCAAGAGCACATAACAATCCTAAATATGTATGACACTAATAACAGAGCTTCAAAGTATGTGAAGTGAAAATTGTCAGACATTTGAAAAGAAGTAGAAAAATCTGCAATTGCACTTGGCAATTTAACACCTCTCTCTGAGGAAATAATATAAAAACTCAAGAAAAGTCAGTAAAGATAAAGAAGACCTGAAGAGCCTGATCAACAAAACTGACCTAGACTCATTGGCATTTATAGAACACTCCACCCAAGCACATGGAATATTCAAGTTCACATGGAATATTCAGTGAGAGACTTTATTCTGGACATTCAAAGAAGTCTCAGTGAGTTTAAGAACATAGAAATCACACAAAGTATGTTTTCTAAACAAAACATAAATAAAATAGAAATTAGTGACAGAAGTGTATCTGAAAAATTTATGGCATTAAATGTCTATATTTGACTTTTTTATGGAATGTCCTTTTTTCCTTCGAGTAGATGCCCAGTAATGGGATTGCTGGATGAAATGGTAGTTCTACTTTCGGCTCTTTGAGGTTTCTCCATATTACTTTCCAAAGAGCTTGTACTAGTTAGCAGTCCCACCAGCAGTGTATGAGTGTTTCCCTTCTAGAATTCTTATAGTTTTATGCCTTAGGTTTAAGTCTGTTATCCAGCATAACTTGATTTTCATGAGAGGTGAGAGAGGTGGATTCTGTTTCAGTCTTCTACATGTGGCTATCCAATTTTCCCAGCACCATTTATTGAGTAAGGATTCTTTTCCCCAGTATATGTTTTTGTCTGCTTTGTCAAAGATTAGATGGCTATGTGAGGATGATTTGTATGTGGGTTCTCTGCTCTGTTCCGTTGGTTTATGTCTCTGTTCTTGTGCCAGTACCATGCCAGTTACTATAGCCTTGTAGTATAGCTTGAAGTCTGGTAAATTGATGCCTCCCAATTTGTTCTTCCTAAGATTGCTTTTGCTATACAGGGTCTTCTCTGGTTCCATATGAAGAATAGAACTATTTTTTCTAGATTTGGGTGAAATGAAGTTGGTATTTTAATAGGAATTGCATTGAATCTATAGATCACTTTGGGTGGTATAGACATTTTAACAATGTTCATTCTGCCAACCCATGAGCATGGTATGGATTTCCACCTGTTTATGTCCTCTGCTATATCCTTCCTCAGTGTTTTGTAATTGTCCCTGTAGAGATCTTTCACCCCCTTAATTAAATAGATTCCTGGTATTTTATTTTCTTTGTTGCTATTGTGAAAGGAATTGAGTCTTTGCTTTGGTTCTCAGTTTGATTTTTGTTGATGTATAGGAATGGTACAGATTTGTGTACATCGATTTTGTAATCTGAGACTTTGATGAATTTGTTGATCAATTCCAGTAGTCTCATGGCAGAATCTTTGGGGTTTTCTAGATGTGAGATCATATCATCAGCAAAGAGCAATAGTTTGACCTCTTCTGCCCCTCACCCCAAGTGCCCATCAATATGTGAGTGGATTAACAAAATGTGGTATATGTATATAATGGAGTTCTACTCAGCCACAGAGAACAATGGTGATCTAGCACCTCTTGTATTATCCTAGATAGAGCTGGAGCCCATTCTACTAAGTGAAGTATCACAAGAATGGAAAAACAAGCACCATATGTACTCACCATCACATTGGTATTAACTGATCAACACTTATGTGCACATATAGTAGTAACATTCATCAGGTGCTGAGTGGGTCAGCGGGGAGGAGGGGATGCACAGCGCCTCGAGGATGGACATCCTTGAAGCTCTGATTTGGGTGGGACAAAGGCAATATATATAACCTAAACATTTGTACCCCTGTAATATGCTGAAATTAAAAAAAAAAAGAATCTACCATTTTGCTGTAACATCTTCTGTGACAAGCAGTTTATATAACATAATGTGTGTCTTATCGTCTGGGGCTAATTTTTCTTCATAGCATTCTTTCTGAATCTTAAATTATTTTATCCATGAAATACAATATAAAATGCTTATTGGATTCCCATGGTCATTAATAGATAAGGAAGAGTTTATAAACTGAAAGGGGCACTAAATATTTGAAATTTTTTTCACTATCTGTAGCAATAGCCAAATAGTCACAACCACTAATCATTTTCAAATTCTGTGCATTATAAAATATTTCACAATTCAGTATTCTTTTTAATTATCAATAAATCAGTATTTCTAAATTAACCTAATGGGTATTGCTATGAACAGAATGTTGTGTCCCATCAAAAATTCATATACTGAAACCATAATTCCGTTTGGCTGTGTTTGGAGATGGGACCCCTAAGAAAGTAATTAAGGTTAAGTGAGTCACAAGGGTGACAGGATTCATTTCCTAATAAGAAGAGATGCCCTCTCTGGCATGAAAAGACACAGAGAGAAGGAAGCAGCCTACAAGCCAGGGATAGAGGCCTCACAAGAAACCAAACCCGGCCAGAATCTCGATATTGGACTTTCCAACCTCTAGAACTTTGAATAAATAAATTTCTGTTGTTTAAGCCACACAGTGGCTTATTATAGCAGCCTGAGCAGACTAATTCAGATATTAACAATGAAGTTGAATTTTATTGTATACTATATTTCTAACATTTTTGTTTATACTACTATTCTATTAGAACATGTGTACTTTTATATGATATTAAGGTAAAATTATAAAAAAAAAAAGTCATAGATACCTTAAAGAGATACAAGTAGAATTACCATTTGATCCAGCAATCCCATTACTGGGCATCTACCCCAAAGAACAAAAGTCACTCTATGAAAAAGACACCTGCACCCGAATGTTTATAGCAGCGCAATTCACGATTGCAAAGATGTGGAAACAACTCAAGTGTCCATCAGTACATGAGTGGATTAATAATGTGGTATATGTATACCATAGAGTACTATTCAGCTTTAAGAAACAATGGTGATATAGCACCTCTTGTATACTCCTGGACAGGGTTGGAACGCTTTCTACTAAGCAAAGTATCCCAAGAATGGAAAAACAAGCACCACATGTACTCACCATCAAATTGGTAGTAACTGAACAACACATAAGTGTACATATAAGAATAACATCTATTGGATGTCAGGTAGGGAGGGAGGGCGAAGGGGGAGGGGTGAGGGGGAGGAGGGGACGGATATATGCATACACAAAGAGTGCAATGCGCACCATCCGAGAGATGGACACACTTGAAACTGGGACTTGGGGGGAAGGGGAGGCAAGGGCAACATACGTAACCTAAACATCTGTACCCCTATAATAACAAACAATAAAAAAAAAAAGTCATACAAAATTATGGTAGCCTGATTTGTGCAGGCAGTAGGAAAAGTCAAGTACAAGCAGCCAGGTATAGACCATTTTCACCAGGGGTGAACCAGACACCTATAACATCTCTGTTGCTAGATGTTGAGGGCAGAGGTCTTGAAACTGCTGCACTAGAATAGAAGCGAACTCAAATAAACAGCTATTGTTCCACTCCCTCGCTCATCAAAAGCTTCAAGGTGCACTGTCAGGACCACCAGGCAGTGGTGGTACAGGAGGTGATGGTGACCTGGTAGGAAGTTCCCCAGGGAAGCAGGCGATTATGTCTTCTCAGCCTCATTAAATACACCTGGCACCATATAACTACAGCTCACAGTCAGGCCAACTATGCCTTTCAATAATTACTTAGACTATTTTATACCCAAACTGCTGTTTCTTTTTCCCTTAATAGGCATTTGCTGTGCACAATGAATAGGAAATTAATTTTTTAAAAAAAATCATCAGACCCAGACCCTCATGATAAGCTGTGTTCAATCAATTACATAATGGTAATATACGCCAAAGGTATAATACACAACAAAGAGTGAAAAATGCTATAATTAGGGAGCACAGAGAAGGCAGGCCCAGGACACAACAGAAATCTCTTTCCCTGGACCTCTTTGAGCAAATGCCACTATTTCACTCGCAGGAGCTGGCATAGTTGAGCATTGAGATCAAATCACAACATGGAGGAAGCTAGTTAGGTCATCACCGTAGCCCATTTGTATCGGAGTGATTCCGTTCAGGATACTGCAGAAGGCTACGTGTCTCACACACTGACTAATATGAAAAAGCCTCATGACATCTTCAGGAAAATGCTCAAATGAACACATTTTGTGCCTAATGCATTGCCGACATCTCCCTGGTCCCAAGGTGTAGACTCAGTGACACTAATGGGAGCTTTTATCCCCTCTTCCACTGCACACCGTTCATTGCATTGACAGGTGGTAATACTGAGCACATTTTGTTTTCCCGTTAATTGCATAGTTACATTCTAACGTACATTTGGGGCTTGTTGTTTTGGTTTTGCTTTAAATTAGGGAAGAGAGAAATTGCTTGATATTTTTTTTCTTTTGCCTTCCATAATAGCTTTTTTTTCTTTTGTTGCTTTAAAGTATCCACAAACAAACAAAACCTTTTCCTGCCTCTCTGTGGAAATGATACTTTGAAGAAGCTTCCCAAACAGGGGAGGATTTTCTCAATTATCTGCATGAGGACAGAAATGGGAGCTAACATTTACTAATTGCCTCTTACATACCAGGCTCAATATCTTCACACAGGAAATTTACTTTGGCTCTGAATTCCCTGTCCAAGAGTCTCCTGAAATAGGTTCCAAAAACATGCCTTACGGATTTTCCCCAATGTGACGCCTAGCTGACATGGCCTATGGTGCTGGCCTGTACCTCTTGACATTGCTGACCTAGATCTCTGTCTTCAGCCTTTTGCACTGCTGTAATAAAATACTTTAGACCAGGTAATTTATAAACAACAGAAATTTATTGCTTATAGTCCTGGAGGCTGGGAAGTCCAAGGTCAAGGTGCCAGCAGGTTTGATGTCTGGGAAGAGCCTGGTCCCTGCTTCCAAAATGATGCCTTGAATGCTGCATCATCACACGGCTGAAGGAACAAAAGGGCAAAAGGGGTCTGGCTAGTTCCCTCTAAAGCTTTTATTAACACAAGGTCAATAATCCCATTCATGAGAGCTCTGCCCTCGTGACTTAATCACCTTCTAAAGCCCCATCTCTTAGTACTATCACACTGGTGTTTAAGCTTCAACATGCATTTTGAAGGGGACATAAACATCAAACATCAAATATCACAGTATGTGCCAGTCACACTGGACCAGGACACATTGTAGCCTGGCACAGTCTATCCAGCCTGCAAATTTCCAAATAAAACTGTGCTATATTCTGCCTTCGAGCTGAGGTCGTTGTCTCAGCAATGCCACCAGTGATTAGGTGAACACAAGATCTATATTTCAAGTGGAAAAATATGACAGTCAAATATTTGTTAGTGTCATAGGTTATGTATATGAACCAGACTTTGAGACAGAGATTTGCTGTACCAAGTTGATCAGGAAACACTTCCAGAATGACACCCTTGAGGGAAGGAAGGAAGCCAAATTGGTCAGAGAGAAAACGTACTAATTTTCTGTTGGCATCATAACAATTTACCACAAACTTTGTGGCTTAAAACAACACTCATTTATTACCTTATCTGTAGATTAGAAGTTCAACATGGGTCTCACTGAAATGAAATCAAAATGTCCATTTTCTTGCATTTTCCAGCTTCTAGAGGTTGATACATTCTTGGTTCCTGCTCCTCTCCTCCATCTTCAAATACAGGAATGACAGGTCAAGTCTTTCTCAGATTTCATCACCCTGATCTCTTCTGTTTCCCTCTTCCACTTTTAAGGACTCTGGTGATCACATTGGGCTCACCCACATAATCCAGGAAAATGTCCCTATCCTGACATCAGCTGATCAGCAACCCTAATTCTATGTACAACCTAATTCCCCTCCTCCACTTCACCTTACCTTTCACAGGTTCAGGAGATGAGGATGTCAATGTCTTTGGGTGGCCATTATTCTGCCTACCACGAAGAAATTAAAATGAATTCAGTTATCCTAAAGAGAAGATGATCCTTCAGAGCTATCCTGAATTGGGACAAAATGACAAGTTTTCATAGCTCTCATGAACTGGTTGGATGTGGCTTGCCCCTGGGAAGGGGACATAATCTGAAGGGAGGAAGCTCTTTTCATGGGACAACAGGCCCAGAGACAAATGCCTCTGAGAGCTTATGCCACCAGCATCTAGGAAAATTTCTTGAGTGGTATTAGGAGGAATTTGGGATCCATACCACATCTTTTGCTAAATTAGGATAAAGTGTTTTCCCCATCTATAATTATGTGGATGTAACTTAATGCAACTGGTGATACATATTAACAATTTACTACAGACCGTAGGTTACATCACTGTTTTGCCACGCCTCAGCTAAGTTTCCAAACTCTAACTTTGGCCAAACTCTACATCAGACTTTACATAGAGTTGAGATATTCATGCACTTAAAAATTCATCATCAGGGTTTTTTTCTTAATTCCAAGATACAACAAATTTCTTGGTTACTTTAAAGGAGTTGTACAGTCTTTTTCCAATATTTTCATTATTTTATGTTTGTGACCCTACATAATTAGTATAATCAAGGATATAGCATAAATAATAAAATCCATTTTTAGTGAGTTGTTAAGAAGAGGTGCAGAAAATCTCCATGTCTCTGAGCCTCAGCTTTCTCATATCTAAAATAAATACACTTTTATTTTGAAATATAATATATAACATAAATTACCTGTATAGTACATGGAAAATAATAGCTACTCAATAAATTGCAGCTATTAGAATAGAATATACCATTGTTACCATCCCAAATTTTTGTCTATTCCACTAAAAGACTAATTTAGAAGACAAGATGCTTATTATCACCATTTTAGCTCCCAGCACACTATCTAGCATACATAGTTACTTAGTGCTTGTTAGTTTGGCAGTTGATTGACCAGGTTGCTAACTGAATGAATTAATCAATCAATGGATATCATTTCCAATTCTAATCCCTTAGTTTGGCCTTTCCTTAAAGGTCTTCTTTTATGTCTTCTCAAAAGGACTCTCTAAATTTACCTGGCATTACTACCCAATACAAAATCTTCATTAGAGCTGGAGTGGTCCCCTTACTTCCTCCAATCTAGATATATTGCCATTAAAGCTGACTCCATACTTTATTTGGGATGTCTTCCTTCCTTTCTCCACTATTGCAACCCAGTCTGGCGATCAAGGTCCAGACTGAGTCTCACCTTCCCTTAAAATTTCCCACTTCACTGCTCTTCTCAGAAGTTTATCAATTTTGAATTTTCATTTCCCTACACATCTGCAACACACTCTTTGCACTTTGATACAATAACTTGTGTCGTTGCTCATGTTATTTTGTTAATCACGTGACTCCAGATGCTTCCAAGCTCTTTTAAGGCAGGAAATTCATCTCATATCATCTTTCATCCATTCTGAGATGAATGTGCTCTCATTTTAACATCTCTGAAATCAGAATGCATTTTACAATCAATGACAATTCAAAATTATTCTATGCTTGAATTGCAGTGAGTTCTTGTAAAGAGTATTTGAGTTTGCTTCTGTCAGAAAATTCCAATTTGAAATGACTTTAAGTTAAACCTATAGTGCATAAACACAAAGACGAGTGAGTACCAGCTTTAAATTTCCAGATGAGATTTGTTTTTTTCTCCCTCACCCAGTGCCAAGATTGAGACATGAAACTTCTCCTTCCTTTCCTGCTTGTCGGGTTTATTTCTTATTTGCCCTAACACCAAGTATGCGGTAGTCGTCTCATCCTAATGTGGGCTCTCCTGTTGCACCCCCTATATTGAGCACTCTCTTCCTTAGCTGTAAATAAAATAACCATCCATGTTACAAACGGTGGCATCTTAGTCAATTATATATGATATTACTTTACGTTCCCCCTGTGCTTGGCATAGTGTTTTTAGAGATTGGTATGTGTGGACTCAATTGAATTAAAGTCACTCCGGATGCCCTTTTCCTTCTTATTCCACAACCTACCTCTTTGTCAAATCCATTTCCTTTTACTCATTTAACAACCTAGGGATGAGGTACACGGCTTGAGCTCGTCTGCACTAATACAGGTTACTTCCGCAGTCCTTGGCATCACATCTCCTGGGTTTGTGCGTTGGCTTTCTGGGCTCTCTAGCTTTAGTACTTCAGACATGCAACTTAAGCTCTTTAAACCTCAATTTCTCATTTGCAAAATGGGAGTGACAGTAGCATTCCAGAGGGATGATGTGAGGATTAACTTAGAAAATCATGTAATGTGTTCAGCCCAATTCCAGGGTCCGTGTAATGTTCACTGACTGTTAGTATATTTTTAGTCAAGAAATACATATAAGTCCTCCCTGTATACCAAGATTTCACTATGTGTCAGTTGATAATCTGGGCCTTAGTTTCTTTATCTAAGAACGGGGATAATAATAGTACTAATCTAGGGCTGTTCTGAATATTAGGTGGAACAATACATTTTAAATGCCTACGCATTGTCTCCTATCATCCCGGCCACAGCCTATGAAATTTGTATATCGTTACACCCAGTTTTGTAGACCTGAGTTGGGATAAATTGTTCAAGTGCACACAGCTAGCGCTGTCTGAGCGAGGATTCAAGCTCAGGTCTGCCTGAGAACAGAGCCTGAGCCTGAGAATAGAGCCACCATTTACTACCTGCCCATGACAAGTGCTATGAAATGTGCCTGGCCATGCCGGGCTTTCCCCACTCCACACGGATTCTAAATGCGTCTACTCTGTCAAAGGCGATCATGAAAGGAGGCATTGAAAATGAGTGCAGTTATTTGTCTAGATGAAAAAAGGGTGACGTTAGAAATATTGTTGCAGTCGAAAGTGAGAACATATGGATATGATTTAAAAGTGAATTTAGCAAGTCAAAGAAAATGACCAGGCAATAAAGGGATCATTTTAAGCAGAAACTTTTGTTTTTCCTGAGCTTGTGTAACAAATGACTGATCAGAAACCTCTTCGCTTTGTCATCTGTACAGCCATGTCAATCGTGTGCAATAGCTGCCCTTTGTCCATTGAAGTTTCTTTTTATATTTTCAGTCACGATAAAACTTTAGCAGACCTTTTTCAGTAAATGGTGCTTTTCTTGCATGATTAAATGATTCCTTTATCTGTCTAATACCTTCTAACCTCACCAGAGTGGAATAATTGCCTAGAAATTTCTGCCCATCACGTCTTATCCTTAAGAATAATAATGGAGCATATTAGCAATTATCCTTTTAGAATTTATCAAGCAATAGGAAGCATTAGTAGATAATTGGTGAGTTACTCCAGTCTCCTAAACTTCAGAATCAGTATAAAACCTCTAAAACACCCATACTTTAAAATAATTAATCTTGAAGAATGCTATGCCTTCCTAACAGATAAATTGAAATTAATATTTGAAGAATTAATAGCCTTGAATTTACATACTATTTATTGTATGAGTATTTAGAAAACCTCTAAATATAAGAATGCTAGTTCACAGATAATTTAAAAATCTTATTTATCAAAGTGGTTTGGTGGTTAAAATTAACCACCAAATAAAGTTATTTTAGTATTTAAGGGGACTATTATTTTCTGAAACCATAGGTTTATAATTTCATCCATTCACTCAATTGTTAATTCATTTAACACAGTTTGATCGACCTAGGATGTTCTAGAAAGTGGGACACATGATGAAGAAGACACTCGAGGTCCCTACTCAAGTGATTCCTACATTCTGGTGGTGGGACACAGTCCTTCAGCAAAATAATCAATAAGAAAAAAGTCATGTAACAACAAATGTTCTACAGACAGTTAAAACAGGAAGGGGCCAGGCAGCTTATATTTGCTTATACTATATTTATTAATAATAAATGTTGGGGGTAGAAAATGGCGGATTAGGGATGACCTCCTGGCTCTCTGCTCCCTGAGTGGAAGGTGCAGAACACGGACACCCACGCGAGAGTGAGGCGCTCTCCCGTAGGATCAGCTTCGTGAATCTACAGAGAAGCAGCGAGGGACAAGCAGTGCCCGGGAAAAACAAGGTGAAGTGGAGAAACGACCGCAAATACCGGAGAGCGCGGGTCAAACAGTGGGGAGTGCAGCTCGGGTCGGCCGCGCCTGTCGGCGGGCTGGCCCGGGCAGTGAGATCTGACTCACAG
>RJWJ010005335.1:0-27745 GCA_004363605.1 Indri indri
AGGAGAATCACTACAGGCCAGGAGTTTTACACCTGCCTGAGCAACACAGTGAAACCCTGTCCCAACATAAAAAAAAAAAAAAAAAAAAAATAGAAAAATTAGCCAGGCATGGTGGCGGTGCCTGTAGTCCCAATTACTTGGGAGGCTGAGGCAAGAGGATGGCTTGAGCCCAGGAATTTGAGGTTACAGTGAGCTATAAGGACACTACTAAACTCTAGGTTCAGGCAACAGAGTGACTCCCTGTCTCAAAAAACAAAAAAGAGGTAAAAAAAATCTGAGTTTATTTAAATAAAACATACAAGATTTTCCTTGTTTTTCTCATTTTGCTAAAGACCAGGAAATTTCATCATTAAGTATTATTTGGGATTGGAGTGGCTCTCAAACTTTTTTTTTTTTTTTTTTTTTTAAGACAGAGTCTTGCTCTGTTGCCCGGGCTAGAGTACCGTGGCGTCAGCCTAGCTCACAGCAACCTCAGACTCCTGGGCTCAAGCGATCCTTCTGCCTCAGCCTCCCAAGTAGCTGAGACTACAGGCATGCGCCCCCATGACCGGCTAATTTTTTATGTATATATATATTTTTAGTTGTCCAGATCATTTCTTTCTATTTTTTAGTAGAGACAGGGGTCTCGCTCTTGCTCAGGCTGGTCTTGAACTCCTGACCTTGAGCAATCTACCCGCCTTGGCCTCCCAGAGTGCTAAGATTACAGGCGTGAGCCACCGCGCCCAGCCTCTCAAACGTTTTTGATTTTAGCCAACGTAGGTAAGGCAAAAGACTCCAAAAGCTCACTTAGGTCACTATTTTCAACTTTTTAGTAAAAAACGATTTCTGTGATAAAGACTGGAAAATAACAAAACCAACAAACTGCAGTAAGCATGTCACCAACAACAAATAGGAACTATTATTTAATTTGTAATAAAAAATGTGAACATCTATTATATATATAGTTCTATATTATAATATGTCCCAAAAGCTTATCCAGAATTATTACTCTTGTCTTTATATTATATTGATTTCAATAATAAAAATTTCATTGGCAGTATATCACCAAGTGTATCCATACACGAGTGTTACTAGTTTAATAATGGAAGTGGAGATAATCTTCATTTGAGACAAAACAACATGTTTTAAAATGTAGTCATTGAATAAGAGGCACCAAAACTACTACATTGTTAATGTAACTATTAACCCTGTATATTCCTTTGTGTCCACCACGGTTTTGTTACAACACGGCCTGTAGATGAGCAACCACTATCAGAAGGCAATTATTAAAGAAATTATGAGAAATCAGTGGAAAAGTGACCTGGGATTTATAATAACTGGCATAGTTAACCTGGATTTGTAAAGTTTGGAGAAATGAACCTTCCAAGAGTTAAATGTGATCTGAGCCTTGACACGCACCTGAATCCATGCTTCAAGTGATGCCCTGAAAGCTGCCCTTGCTGCAGCTCAGCTTGATTCAGTAACTCCTCTAAGGATATATTCTAATTAAAACTTAAAAAAAAAAAATCTTTAGATTTGTATAGAATTCTGATGAGTGAAGTGTAACATTATGGTAAATATACACTTATAAGGATAGGTAAAAGGACAAAGAAAGAGAACATCTTATCTCCACAATGAGCACACTTGTATATCCTCCAAATTATCTAAAAATCATAAGCTATAAAAATGTTAGGTAACTATTTACTGGCTTGACATACAGAACATGAAACAAAAAATTAGTCCAATAGACAACAAAGAAAGAAATTGTGATATACATTGTACACGAAACCGAAAAATAAAAAAGATGTAAATATCAATGCATATTTAACTATAAACAAATTTGTTTATTATTATTAAATTAGAGAGGCAATATAGTGAGGAAGGTAAGAGAGAGACTGCCTGGATTCAAAGCAGACATGTACCACTGACTAGCTGGTGTGATTTAAGGCAGACTATTTAAACCCTTTGTGCTAAAGTTTCTAAGCCTGTAAAATGAGGATAATAATAGTTCGCAACTCAAATCATTACAAACGTTAATACGTGTTAAGTTTGTAGAAAAGTGCCCAGTACACATTAAACATCATGTTAGCTATTAATATTATTTAAAATGATTTTTTATACTACAGAGAAGAATTAAGTATGATCAAGCATAAGAAAATGTCTACATTCTATTTTAAGTGATTCTTGCTGTTTTGTATACAGTTTCATAAGTAATGAAATATACAAAGGCCAAAAATTTATCACCGACTAATCTCAAATATCTACTAAGTCGATAATTGTTTAAAATCACCCACCTGCCAAGTATAATCCTTTATAACTTCTGTAGGCATTGGAATTACAAGGAGGTTCTGAAGAATAAATGCAGCCTGAAAATGTTTTAAAAAAAAAAGTCAATACTGCCATCTTGTTGTCATCTCTGAAATAACCAATATATTATAATCTCATAGCAAAAGACATATCTCTAGTCAACTGCACATGCTGAGAGGTCATTATGAGAAATGCCAAACCATATTTCTTGTTAGGTGAAGACCTTGTTAGGTAATGACCTAACAGTACATGAAAGTATTTCATTAGCAAATATATTTTTTCCTATTTAAGAATTTAGTTTTATTCAAGAAATGATTTGTATAATATAAACTGTTCTGACAGCATTTAAGAAATGCTCTTTCAGGTTTCTACTATCCCCTTACAAATTATACACATACATACATACACACACACACACACACACACACACACCCCTTTCTCCCTCTCTCATACAGACTTTTCTCAATAAAAACTTGCTAACTAGAAATACAAACCACAAACAGACATCCAGCTTAACCTACTAGGTCCCGAAGATGATTGAATTAAATAACCACACAAATAGGAACACTGTCCATTTAACGAAAGATTATGATATAACTATAATGGAAGAATGACAGGGGTAACGAGGAATTCTCAGAGAGTAAAATTTCCAACCATGTTAACTAGAAGTCAGTAGAAAAGCTTTAAAGTTGATAAATCCAGAGGCAGCCATAAGTGTAAGCACTGCTACTTTCAAACATGGAGACAAATAACAAGAAAACTAGACTTTCAAGTTTGGAACTGGGACTGGCTAATGGTAGACCCAGGAACTGCTATTTTTTTCCTAAGCCTCTAAGTATTATTTGATTGCTATTTTAAAACTATTTGCATGAATCATCACTTTAATAAAAGCAGAAATAAAACCACAAATAATTTACAAAGAATTAAAATAGGGTTTACTTTTCCTCTCATGTTATATGACAAATAAAGAGAGTTATTTTGATAGCACCTAAAGCTTTATAAACATTAGAGACTCATGAATGCTGAAGTAATGTCAACAAATTTTTTTGTGAACTTTTCGATGTGCAATAAAATAGAATAATTCACATTAAACTATATTGTATTCTGATTTGATCTTATCAGAATAAAGGACTCCAATTTTTACTATGAATTAATACCTTGTAAATTCTCTACTGCCATTCTATTGCGATTTTTCTCAGCCAGAATAGATAACGGTCGGTGGTCAGTCCACAATGTTGAATTAAAGAGTCAAGTATGGTTTATAGATATTGCCACAATGGATTTCTAAGGGAAAAAAGGGAGACAGTGCTAAAAGACAGACATACCTCCCGGCGCACAATACTACATTCTGACTGGTCCAGAAGAATGTTTACCACAGTTCCCCAGAGCCCACCAGAAATGTTCTGACAACTGTTCGCCAAGGCCACACAGCCAGTTTCAAGGGAGGTCAGTGCTGATCCTAATCCCAGTGAAGTGAATCTCACCTGTTCAAATTAAAGAGAAAGTTATTGAATCAAAGAATCCTATTTTTCAGGTACATAAAATATCATGCTTTATAAGTATGACATTGGTTTTACAATCCTAAATGATAAAAAACACTTATAGAAGATAGTGTCCTAAAAAGTTACTAATAAATAAAAATCCTATTCCACGACTTATGAAAGCAATAAAATAGAAAAAGAAGTTAAATATAAGCAAAAGTCATATAAAGTTAAAACTAGGTATAAATAAGAAGCATAAATGTTATAGATTACAAGCCTTTCTCTAGGGAAAGCAGAGGGTACTCACATGTCTTTTATAAACATAATTTTGATTTATTCTCCATTCTTAAAAAGGGTTCCTATTATTTTCTACCTTTCCTAATTTTTAGTGTTTCTTACAGAGAAATGATTTTGACTTTCTTAAAACTTCTTTTCTAAACAAAGAAGTCATTAAATTATCTTTTTGCAAGGCATTTAGTATTTTCTTCAAAATTATCTTAACAAAAAAAATGTTTCCAAATAACACTGATGTGGTGTAATGCTTGCTATAGAACCACTGCCCTCAAGCCATGCGTTTTAGGAAATTTCTGAATTCTGAACCTAAAATACAGTTTCAATGATAGCTACAAGATGAAAAAAAAACATGTAGTCATAACACAGTCAAGTAATAAGTCCAAGTTCAATGTGGCTAAAAATGTAACTTGTAAGTTCAAATCAAATAATGTTTCTACAAATCAAGGTTTTTATTATAATAATATCTAAACATTTCTTGCTTGAAGTCAGTGACAAATGGCTAAAACTGGAAAGTTTTTGGAAAGTTACTTGGTAATATAAAATTTTACACTGTAATGCAAGTGCAATTTTTTTGCATTTAATTCCATTAAATGACACTCAAATGTCACTCAGATCTATAATTTATAATTTCCAGCTATCCTTCTGAACTTTGAAAATGGCTGAGCCTCTCCAATAATTTTCTACTGTTCTTTCTGAAAGTGATAGATCTTATAATCTTTTTTCTTTTATATTTTCAATCTGTACTCTGATAAATTTGAAAAGGTACTATGCACTGAACTGTGTCCCTTCAAAACTCATGTTGTTCAAAACTCAACATGACTATATTTAGAGACAGAGCTTTTAGGAGGGGATTAAGGTTAAATGAGGTTATAAAGGTGGGACCCTACCGCACGAAGATTGGTGGCCTTAGGAAGAGAAAGAAACCTCTTTCTCTACATGCATATACCAAGGAGAGGACATGTGAGCATCCAGTATGAATGTAGCTATCTGTAAACCAGGGAGAGCACCCTCACCAAAAACCAACCGTGATGATACCCTGATCTTGGACTTTTCAGCCTCCAGAACTGTGAGAAAATAAATTCCCATTGTTTAAGTCTCCTAGCCTATGTGTTTTGTTATGACAGCCCAAGTACACTGTAATATAAATTTGGATACCACAAAGTGGGGATGATGCTGAAACAAACATCTAAATACTTAGAAGTGGCTTTGGAATTGGGTAACGGGTTAGAGGCTGGAAGAGTTTTGAGATGCATGATAAAAATATGGACATTAAGGGTGATTCTAGTGAGATCTCAAACAAAAATGAGGAACATGCTATTCAAAACATGTTTTTGGAGGAAAGGCAATCCTTGTCATAAAAGTGGCAAAGAAATTGGCTGAACTGTGATCATGTTCTAGTATTTTGTAGAAGGTAGAACTTGTGAGCAATGAAATTGAATATTTAGCTGAGAAGATTTCAAGCAAAGTGTGGAAGTAGTGGCTTGGTTTCTCCTGACTGTTTACAGCAAAATGCAAAAGAAGATAAATTAAAGAAGGAATTAAGAATGGGTAAGCAAAAAGGAACAAGAAGATTTGGAAAATTCTTAGCCCACTCATGCAAAAAATGAGAAAGCTTGTTCTAAAGAGAACATAGATGATGTGGCTGAACAATCACTTGAGAGAGATCATGAGTGCGACTCATGGACTTAATTGGCCATCTCAAAAGAAGCCAGGAATAGAGTTGGGAATATATTAGCAAAGACACTGCCAGTTTGAACTAAAGGGGACAGAGAAGGTGGGACAGAATGATGCAAGGCTGTTGGACTTCTTGGATCCTATAGGCAAATATGTGCTGCAGTAGTCCCCCCTCATCCATGGGGGCTGTGTTCCAAGACCTCCATGGATGTCTGAAACCACAGATAGTACCAAATCCTATACACATACACACACACATGCATACACACACTACATTTTTTTCCTATACTTACATATCTATGATATTTATAAATTAGGTACAGTTAGAGATTAACAGTAACTAATAATAAAATAGATCATAACAATATACTGTAATAAAAGTTATGTGAATGTGGTCTCCCTCTCTTTTTCAAAATATCTTATTGTATTGCATGCACCCTTCTTCTTGTAATGGTATGAAATGATACAATGCCTCCATGATGAGATGAACTGAAGTAATGACATAGGCATTGTGACATAGGATTAGGCTACTTACGACTGCTTTCAGAAAGCAAAACCTCCAATTGGTGGGCGGACTACTGTATTCTTTAATGAAAGGGAAGAATGAACCCATAGGTAATTCAGAGATCGCCTATGCTGCCACTCCCACCACAGGCCCAGAGGGCAAGGCTGTTTCCTCTTTGGTTTCAAAGGATGGAGCCACCCCTCTGGCTTCAGTGGGTCAGCGGCCCTTGAAGACAGCAGCATGGGTGGGGCCCTTACAGATAGCTGAAGGGATGAGGCCATCCTTTAGAGCCACATAGAGGGTGTCCCTCCCCCAACCCTCATGGGCCTGTAGGGCACTGTGTCAAGTCTAAGAACATTATTCTTGAGCCTTAGGACCTAATAGAATTTGCCTTGATAGGTATTGGGCTTGCTTAGGACCCATTACTCCTTCCTTCTTTCCTATTTCTTCCTTTTGGAATGGGAATGTCTATCCTACCAACTTGTTTTAGAAGCACATGGCTTGTGTGGTTTCACTGGTTCTCACCTGGAAAGGAATTTTGTCTCAGGATGACTCATACCTAGAGTCTCACCTATATCTGATTTAGATGAGATTTTTGGACTTTAGACTTTAGAGTTAATTCTGGAATGATTTAAGACTTTGGGGACTATTTAGATGGAATAAAAGCATTTTTCAGGGGAGAAGAAAATGAATTTGGAGGGACCAGAGATAGAAAGCTACAGACTGAATTGTGTCTCTCTAAAACTTGCATATTGAAGCCTTAAACCTCAGTGTAACTGTCTTTGGAGACAGGGCTTCTAGGAGATAATTAAGGTTAAATGAGGTCATAAGGGTGAGGTCCTAAACCAATAGGATTGGTAGCCTTATAAAAAAGGAAGAGAGAAACCTCTCTCTCCACATGCATGCACCAAGGAAAGGCCATGTGAAGAAGGTAGCTGTCTACAAGGCAGAAAGAGAGGACTCACCAGAACCTGAGTATGCTGGCACCCTAATCTTGAACTTCCAGCCTCCAGAACTATGAAAAAGTAAGTTTCTATTGTTTAAGCCACCCAGTCTATGGTATTTTGTAATGGCAGCCTGATCTAAGACAGAAGTTAAATAAAACATAAGGTATGGTCACTAAAATAATCCCATAATATGAATATGTATATGCATACATGTTTTGTTTTATTTTTTTAAATCTAAACACAATGGACTTAACTCTTCATACTGACCTCTGGGTCCCGATCAACCCATAATGGAATCAACCATGCCAATCCCTGTTGAATAGGAATATGTTCTTCACTATGACTACCCAAAGGCAAGAACCAAAGTGACATCCACTCCTAGAATGAAAAAAAAAGGAAAAAAAAAAAAAACACTTTAGGTATGCTTCTAAAAATAAAATACAGGGAGTATAAAATAACTCCCAGTTTTTAAAGAGCAAAACAAGGTTAAAATGTATTTAAGATTTGGTTCTAACCCATTAATCAGTCAAAATGAGGCAAACAAGAAAATCCCAGATTCTCCTTAAAAAGTTAAACATAACATTTTTTTGACAGAAGCTATTTTTCCCATGATTTAGACAAAATACAGTTTTCTAGTGAATCCAGATTTCAATCAAAATAAATTTTAAATAAAATTCAGATCTGTATAATGTGCTTTTAAGAAATATTACTATATCTTAGTCAAAGATCATTTTTGACTTTTAAAAGGAAAAGTCAAAAAAAATTTTCACATAACAAGTTTATATGCTTGAAATGTGTTAGACACAGCACATTCCTTTCAAGCAACTGTTCAGAAGACAGGCAGCTTTCAATGCTCTTACCGAGCTCTGAGCGTGAGCCATCATCTCGTGGGATAAGTGAAGCAAGCAAAGAATTGTGCTCTTTGTAACACCTTTTCCCATAAAGGACATGGCATTTCCTCCACGCTCCACATAAAAAGAAGTAATGACCTGAAAAACAAATGTAAACAATTTCATGGTGGCTTTATTTTTAATGGTATATAAATACATAACTTTCTATTGACTTGTCTGAATTGAATCCTAATCACATAAAGATACAATATTTTTAGTTTATACACTTATAAAGGTTAAGATGGTAAATTATATGCTATGTGTGCTTTACCACAGTTAAAATATATTTTCTTAGTTTTAATATTTTTCCCATTAGAGCTTGTATAAAAGATGTGTGGTATCCTCCTTGGACATTTTTGTAATTTCGAATATGCTTCTGACATTTTTTAAAGTTACAGCATCTTTCAGTTAAGAATTTATAAATATCTTATTGAAAAGTATACACAGAAATTGCTAGCTTTATAAAACTGCACAGTTACACCAGATTTTCTTGAGTTCTGGTTTACACGTAAATGAACATTTTCCTTACTTCTAAGAGATCTTAGATTTCTATTGCATACTTAAGCATATGCTTATTAAATGTCATTGGTTTTTCAACTTTTTTCTCACCTACATATGTGAGAGATTTGACAAATTTCCATCAGTAACAGCAAAAGAAATGTTTCTTATCTGAAGACATATTCCCTTAACTGAGGACCTGAATCAGAATGGGCATGGGAAGTTAGGCAACAGCAGTTTGAGGAAAAGTCCTTCCAGCTGATTTAGAAAATCCTTTGAAATATGTGGCAAACCCTTTTAGACCATTTCTGTATAAATTGTATATTGTCCCCCATATAGGGTTTAAGTAAATATTTGTTAATTGATTGAATAACAATCTTACAGCTTTTTAACTCTTAAATAAAGAAACACTCAAAGAGACTGAAGATTACAAAAGTTTAATAAAAAAAAAAAAATGCTAACCATATTTAGCCAATACATTTTGAAGAAAAATTTTGCTCTAAGTCGAACCAATCAAAACTACTTGTTATCTGCACTAACACTACAGAAAGTATTTCAATTCATCCTCCCAAGGTCTCATTGCTTTTATTCATCACAGAATCCTTCAACATAAACCATTTTGTCTTAATCTAACTTTTGGGTTTTTTTCCCAACTCATGCAGCAAAACAGATTATACGTATTTTCAAAAGACAACATAAATCATGCTAATAAAAGCAATTGATTGGTAGATAATTTGGGAGCTTTGACTTAATTAGAATTTTCACAAAACAATTTAAAATTATGTCTGAAAAATAAAACAAGATTGGCCAGGGATTAACAACTAACTGTGGGTGAGATAGCTATATAGGCTCTACCCCACTATTTTTTCTACATGTATATACATTTAAAATTTTTCATAATTAAAGATTTAAAATTTTAAGTGACTATGTTAAAATAAGATAACTACATAATCAAGTCCTTATCATCTTCCTCTAAGTCATCACTGGAAATATCTAACATCCACGTAATGATTTTTATTTCCAGCTTGTAAGTCATAAGCCAAGTACTTTGGTATTACCTCCTTTCAACCTGACATTTTTGTCAGATCCCTGGAATTGCACATTGTATATCTGATTTTAAGAATTATCATAGTTTATTCAACCATCATAATTAATCGCGCTTAGTTTAAAAGTCTCGTTTCACAATTGCAAAAAGCAAATATTCACATTCAAATTTCACCGTACAGAAACAAACTGATACGAGAAATATGGCTCCCTTCCAAAAATGAATCAGCTTTAATTTCTGAGAAACTATGAAGCAAATCATTTGGACCAATGATGACTTTGTTTCAATGTCCATTCACATAAGCCTTACTTCATTTGTTTTTTTTTTTTTGTTTTGTTTTGTTTTTCAGTAAAAGGCAAAAGATTTATTCGATCTGAAGACTTACTCTGTTCTTTAAAAGATGAATTTAGTTAGTAGTATAATAAAGAGACCTGTTTACATAATTATTAAATTAAGCAGACAGTCTCAAGATTAAATGTGACTCTGCTACACTTTCTAACAAAATTGAAAGATTTCCTCATATTACTTTTCTGCCATTTGATATAAAGACATAAAGATTTTCTTCTCAAGATGTTTTATGAAGCATGAAACAAACTCTTGTTTACATCAAATCAAGATTTATTAATCAGGTTTTTCATAGCTGTGAAACATTATAAAACAGGGATTCTACCTTTTATCTATTCTTTAGCTAATAAACTGTGATGATTTTTATTACCTCAAAGACAACTGAAGTTAAAATGAGATTATTGTCTTTTTGCCTGGACTTCTTACGTAGAACTAAGCCCTTTTGTTCTCCAAGTCTATAAAAAGTTCAATTTAATTTCTGGTATTTGAAACACAGATGTGATCTGAAGTCTCTCTTCTTACATAATTTTGAAAACAAAAGTACTTCTGATAGTTTCGAAATATAAACAATGCAACACTTTGCTTCTCCTTCAATTACTACCATGACAGGTCCTCACATATCCCTGATCTGAAACAGATAAAACTCACTTCATAGAGGAAACATGCCCAATAAAAGGTTTATAAATGGATTATTTATAAATCACATCACAAATAATACTATAAATTAGGTACTTGAGGGTTGAATTATATTTAAATGCATTAGAGGAGTTGACTTTTTAAGAAACATTATAGTTAATTCTTTAATATATTAATATCTATTTTAAAGATTCATACAGTTCTGATAATGATAGCATGAGATAATTAGTATACTGACAGATGATCCTTTTTCAATATTTATAATTATTTAAGAAAAAATAAAATGTATTTTATTAAAGAAACTCCAGTAAAATTCATATTAAATTTCATAGTACAGCTAAGAGTGTTTAGAATTTTGAAATCTTTTTTAAAAAATAAGATGTGACTTTGGAAAAAAATTCTAGATAACACCATCTGAAGTATGATTTACTAGGAGTACACGAAAGTATTATTTAATAATGAAAGTACGAATATGAAACACATATCATTTACAATCATTTATGTCACATTTCCAATGTTATATAAACTGTAATCTAATTTTAAAACTATATATGATTCAAATTAATTAAATGATTTGCTATTTATGCACTATGTAAAAATCAGTGTGCTAGACCAACAAGGTAGCCATGGGATAGCAGAAATGGTCCAAAGGTGATTCTCACAAACTCAGTCTAATAGATTAACACATAAAACAAAAAAAAATAAATAATGTATCAAGAAAAAATAGAATATATTAAATAATAGCAACATATATAAACTGCTACAGGTACATAAATAGAAGTAATCAGTCAGACAATATTTAGTGAATGTCTAACTGTGAAAGAATAAGAAAATATTTAAGAAAAGAAGGTAAATAATAAGTTAGAACTTAAACTTTGTGTAGAGATAGATACCCATAAAAAAGAGGAAACTATGTGAAAGAAATCATCTTTTTTAAAAAGTTTTTTTTTTTTTATTTTGGAAAAATAGCCAGATATAACTGAAACTTCAGAGATGTAGGAAAATATTTAAATGGAGATAAGACTCTAAATGCAGGATTATCAAGAGTCATATACACTTGAAAAAAGAACCTGGAATTGAAAGATTTCTGTTTTTGAAGGATAATCTTGTAGTGTGTAGAGACTGTATGATGGCAAGAAGAAACCTGAAGCTTGAAAAAAAAAAAAAAATAGGAAGTTACGGATATAATTTGATAAAAAAAAAAAAAATTCCATGTCTAGAATACTCAACTCTATCAATTTATTCAGCTTTCAAAATCTAACTCTACGCCGCCTCCTCTAAGATTTTTTCTTTAAGTCTTAACATAGTCAGGGATCCCAACCTCTGGCTACCACTGAAACTTTCAAGGCAAAACAAGGCTGACAGATTTGGCCAATAAGGAAACAATGAGCCATTTTTAGATTCAGAAAGTTTATTATTTACATAAAGAGCAAAAGCAAGAATAGCCAAAGGTGCCAGCTCCCAGTGTCCCTTGCACAGGGTGACACAGAAGCCAAGGGGTCAGATGACTACAATGCAGATGGTAGGACACTCTTTGGTGAGAAGCCCATGCCATGCTGCAGTGAAGCAGTTTTGTAGACAGCAGCTATATCCCAAGCAGAGCAAGGCAGAAGAAAGCCCAGACCTCATCGGAACCCAGGAAATAATAAGAAACAGGCTCATGGCAGACCACCTAATAGTGAGTGAGTGAATGAGAATCAACTCTAAAGCAGCTTCTCACAAGCCTCTCATGTCCTCACATTCCAGAAGATCACAGGAAATTCCGCCAAGACTTATCAGCTACAGTTAAGCCCTGTCTATGTGGCCCAAATATATATGTGCAAAGTTGCTGGGACACAGTGGCAAAGTTCTTCTGTTCTCTTACAGAACTCTGTACAATCAAATCATTGTTATATTTACTACAGCATACTGAAAATATTTTGAACTAAATGATGATGGAAACACGGCATATCAGAATGTGTGAGACATAATTAAGGACATGCTTATAAGGTAATTAGAGCTAAAAATGCATATTTGAGAAAGGCTAAAAAAAAAAAATGAAAACTCTACCTTAAATTATTAGAAAAAGAGCTATAAATTAAACCAAAAGTAGGAGGAAATAATAAATTTAGGCAGAAATAAAATGGGGAGAAAACATTAAAGAGAGGATGAAAAAAGACAAAGGCTCATTCCTTAATAAGACTGGCAAAACATACAAATCACTAGGGGGATCATTCAAGAAAAATTGAGAAACGAATAATTAATGAGAAAGGAATGAAAGGGTAACTCACTACATATTGAACAGGCATTCAAAAATAAGATGATCTGATGAACAATTTTATGGTAATCAATTTGAAAATTTATATAAAACTTTTAAAATTCTAGAAAAATATAATTTACTACTGCTGACACACAAAAAAAGAAACTCTGAATTATTCTAGATCTATTAAAAATTCAATTCATAATTTACATTCTCCCCACCAAAAAACCCCAAAAATTCCAGGCTTAGATTGCTTCACCATTAAATTCCACCTAACATCTAAGGGTGGAATAACACTAATTCAAATCAACTATTTCAAAAAAGAAAAAGTTACATAAGGAAAAAAAGAAAATTATATATATAACTTACTATACATGATATATAATTATACATAACATATAATGATTACACATTTTTTAAATTATATATATTAAAATAAGGGTAGACTGATTTTGACATTAAAATCTGAAAAAATCTTTATGAGAAAAAAGACAAATGCAATAATTCTAAAAAAATTTTTACATAAGGAAAATAGGTGGAATAATTCTAAAACCATTAAGAAAAAACTAAGTTCTTAGCAAAGTATGACAAAAGAAAATTTCCTGAATTTGATTTTTCTTTAATTTTAATTGACAAAAACTACCACAAACAACATGCTGAAAGGTGAAAAATTAAAGGCCTTTGCTTTGAGTTTGGAATCAAGAATTATTGGATACACAGCCAATATATAAAAATTGATTATATTTCTATATATCAACAACAGTTAGAAAATAACATTTCAAAAAAGATACAACGTACTCATTTTCACCAAAAGACAAGAATGTTCACAGCTACAGTATCCAAAATTGCCTGAAACTAAAAGAAAAAAACGCCAAATGTCCTTAAACATTATACAGAGTAAGTATCCCTTATCCAAAGTGTTTAGGACCAGCAGTGTTTTCAGTTGAGGATTTTTTCAGATTTTAGAATACTTGGATTATGTAATTACTGGTTGAGCATCCCTAATCCAAAAATCTGACATGCTACAATGAGCATTTCCTTTGAGCATCACGGTGGTGCTCAAGAAGTTTCAGATTTTAGATCAGGGATACTCAATCTGTAGTGTACACAATATTATACAAAAAAGAAACTAAACTAACTTTACCTATAGGCAACATAGGTATCTGATAAGTATAAGGTTGAAAGAAAACAACCAAACATGATTCCATTTATACAGAATCAAAAAAAATCAGAAATTGTCTATATAGACAATGTCTAAGTGCTAAAAACTATCAAAAAATGCAAAGAAGTGAGTACCAAAAAAACATCAAACTACCTTTCAGGAAAGGGGTAGAGATTGGGGAGGGGTATCGTGACTGCTTCTAGGATCCTAGCTAATTCTATTTTTGAATCTGGGGGTAATTGCATGGATGTTCACTATAATAATTCACTGAGCTACGTATTTATGTTTTGTGAATTTTTTGCATGTGCTATATTTCACAATTAAAAAAGATAAACAAAATAAAAGAGTAAACAAATACTCTAATGAAGAAACTTAAATGTAAGCTTTAGTTTACTTTTCTTGAAAATAAGAGTATAATAGAAATAATAAATTTTAATCGAAATCATTAAAATATATAACTATAATGATGAGGTATATAAATGCTGTATTATAATCTACATTAAATATAGTAATATATAATGTACTTGTGACTAGCACAAAGCAAAAGCAATCAATAAATAAATAATAAATAGCTGTTAGTTAGGAGGTTGTTATTTTTACATATTTTTTTATTTGTTATTTTTACTTACCTCAAGGAGACCTGACAAGTATTTCACACAAATTTCAAGTGGCTTCGTGAGAACAGAATGTGAGCTCCATCCCGGAAATGCAGTGAGGTGAGCCATTCCTCGTAACGTCCGCTCAAGGGAAGGCAGGCCATAGAAATGAGGAGCATCGGTGACTCTCAGACACTGGAGCAGCTTCAGAGCTAGCTGCGTTTGGAAAACGTAAAGAAGTTCCAAGCATTTCCTGTGTATGTAAAGGGGGAAAATCAACCATCAAGCAAGCATAGTGGGATTAATGCGCTGTCTTATCGGCTACACAACTTACTATTAGAAAAGTATGAACTAGATAAAATGGCAGAATGTATTTCCTCTCAAAGCAAGGTTTTTCAAAAAAAAGCACAGCTAAAATACCAACTAGGGTATATGATATAAAATATAAGTAACAATTACATATACAATGAATATTGATATTGCTACCCAATAATAAAATTAAAAGTTGGAATAAAAAATTAAACACATACTTTGAGTTTAATGGGCATATATTACACCTATACTTTAAAGCAGTGCTATGAAAAATTTCATTTTTAATTGGCTAAAATATATTGCTTTTTTCTAGAAAAAAGAAAAGGTTTTAATGAGTTTGACATATAATTTCAACAAAAGTGTCTGAAATAGATCAAGAGAACATTTTTCTACTAGAAAACAAAATTCCTAAATTAAGTAGTTACACATGAATTCAAATATGAAATTAATATCTATGGACTTGTATTCTAAGTTCACTAATCCTCTCCTCTGTGTCTAGTCGGCTGTTTAAGCCCATTCAATAAATTCTTCACTTTAGAAATTATATGCCTCAGTTGTACAATCTGTATTTAGTTCTTTTTTTATAGTTTCCATTTCTTGATTTTGACCATCTCTTCATCCAATTTCTATTATATTTATTATTTAAAATAGTTTTATTACTTATAATACATCTATTTTCCTTATAATGGTAACGTTAAAGTTCTTGTCATATTTGACATCTGTGGATTTACTTTTAATGACTTTTTTCTCTTAATTACGTGAGATATTGTCCTGCTTCTTCGCAAGTCTCTTCATTTATGACTGAATGTCAAACATTTGTATAACAGAGCTCTTGAATATGAAGTAAATAATTTCTCACAGAAAGGGCTTGCCCTTTGGTCATACAAATTGGGGTGGGGGCTGACCTTTTAGATCAAATCAGGTTTTGAGATGAATTAGGGCTGTTGGATAATTTTGTTCATTTCAAATGTCACGTACACAGGATCAGATCTTTGCCTCCAACAGAGCTTTGGGATCTTTTCACAGCAAGACCAGGAAACATCTTTCTGCTTTCCAGTGTCATTCCCAGGAAATCAGATCTTAGGCACAAAGTTGAATAAACTGACCATGACAGTACCTTATGGACCCTAGAACATTTGTTTTGTTCTGTTATTTTTTAAATCTACATTGCTATTCACTTTCTGAAGACACTATACATAATCATGAAAACTTCTGGTTTTAGAAGAGATGTACTGTATTTTAACATGTGAAATATCTTGGTGGATATATCCAAGAAGAAACTAAATGTATGGATTTGGAGCTATCAAAGAAAGTCAGAAAGGGATATCAGCTAAAACGACAGAGTAAGGACCCCCAAAAGACCACCCTGCCATAAAAGCAACCAAAAAAATGGCAGAAACTGGCAGCTTTAACCTTCCTGGAACTCTGGAAACTGACTAAAAGCTCGAGACTACCCAGGAAGCACTTATTCAAGAAAAATGGCTGAGTCTCAGTAAGAACAGCAAGCTTTATGTTATTTTAAATTTACCCTAGTCCTATTCCCACACCCAAGCTCAGTGGCAGGCTTGAAAATAACAGCCCATCTTCCCAGTATCTGTACCAGAGGGAAAGAAGCAAATCACATTTACAAAGAATTATCTTTAGTTGTTCTTTCTGGTGGCTCCCTGGAAGACTAGATCAAATGGTTCGCCTTTATTTCGCCTAACTCAGAACTCACCGAGGGCTAAAGCCACTACTGGGAAACATTTGTTGAAAACACATATGGGCAAGAGTTTTAGCTGCTGCCATTGGAAGCACTGATTAAGAGATGGAGCAAAAAAGTAAACTTGACTAAGAACTCGGAAAAAAAGCCTGGGAGATGAGATGCTTTGGCAGATAATCTGACCACAATGAATGAAACTGAAATCATTAACAGAGGAAAATTATAAAATTCATGTACACATTACACAACAAATTCTTAAACAGCCAATGGGTCAAAGAAGAAATCACAGGAGAAATTAGAAAATACTTTCAGAGGAATAAAAATGAAAACATAACGTACCAAAACTTGTAGAATGTAATGAAAGCAGTGCCCGGAAGGAAATTTATACCTGTAAAGACCTATTTCGAAAAAGGAGAAAGATCTAAAATCAATATCCTAACTTTACATCTTAAGGAACTAGAAAAAGAAGAGCAAACTAAACACAAAGTAGCAGAAGGAAAAAAAAAATAAAGATTAGAGCAGAAATAAATGAAACAGAGAACAGAAAACAAAGGAGAAAATCAACAAAACCAAAAGTTGATTCTTTGAAAAGATTAACAAAATTAATAAAACCTCTACCTAGATTGACAAACACAAAAAGAAAAGACTCAAATTACTAAAATCATAAATGAAAGTGGGGACATGACTGCTGACCTTACAGAAATAAAAAGAACTATAAGGAAATACTATGAACAATTATACACCAACAAATTTAGATGACTTAGATGAAATGGACAAATTTCTAGAAATATGCAAACTACCACAACTGAATCAAAAGAAAACAGAAAATCTGAATAGACCCATAGTAAGTTAAAAGATCGAGCCAATAGTCAAAAACTTCTCAACGGGCCGGGTGTGGTGGCTCACACCTGTAATCCCAGCACTCGGGGAGGCCGAGGCGGACAGATCTTTTGAGCTCAGGAGTTCAAGACCAGCCAGAGCAAGAGCGAGACCCCATCTCTACTTAAAAAATAGAAAGAAATTAGCTGGACAAGTAAAAATGTATATATAAAAAATTAGCCAGGCATGGTTGCACATGCCTGTAGTCCCAGCTACTCGGGAGGCTGAGGCAGGAGGATTGCTTGAGCCCAGGAGTTTGAGGTTGCTGTGAGCTAGGCTGACGCCACGGCACTCTAGCCCGGGCAACAGAGTGAGACTCTGTCACACACAAAAACAAAAAAACTTCTCAACAAAGACCAAGACCAGATGGCTTCACTGGTAAAGTCTACCAAACATTGAAAGAAGAACTAATACCAATCCTTCTAAAACTTCCAAAGAATAAAAAAGGGAGGGAACACTTCCTAATTCATATCATAAAGCCAGTATTATCCTAATACCAAAGCCAGACAAATACATCACAAGAAAACAATATTCCCTATGAATATAGATACGAAAATCTTCAACAAATACTAGGAGACCAAATCTAGCAGTATTTAATGGATTATACATCACGACCAAGGAGGATTTACCCTACAAGGGCAAGGGTCATTCAATATATAAATATCAATCAATATAGTGCACCACTTTAATAGAAGGAAGAGAAGAAACGCTACATGAGCACCTCAACTAATGCAGAAAATGCACTTGACAAAATCCAATGTTTCATGATAAAAACACCCAATAAACTAGAAATAGAAGAGAAATTCCTCAACATTATAAGAGGCATACAGTCATCCCTCAGTATGTGCAGGGATACTGAGGACCAGGACCACCACAGATACCAAAATCCAAGGATGCTGAAGTCCCACAGTCAGCCCTCTGTATCCAGGGGCTCTGCATCCACTGATTCAAGCAGCTGCAAATTTCAATCCAGGGTTGGTTGAATCTGCAGATGTGGAACCATGGATACGAAAGGCCAACTATAAAAAACCTACAGCTAACATCACACTAATGGTGAAAAACTGAAAGCTTTTCCCATAAGATCAGAAACAAGACAAGGAAGCCTACTTTCACTACTGCTATTCAACATCATCTGAAAGTTCCAGCCAGAGCAAGTAAGTATCAAAAAGAAATAAAAGGCATCCACATTAGAAATAAAAAAGTAAAATTGTCTCTATTCACAGATGACATGATCTTCCATGTAGAAAATCCTACAGAATTCACAGAAACTATTAGATCAAATAAATTCAGCAAAGTTGGAGGATGTAAGATCATACAAAAATCTATTGTATCTCTATACACTAAATAAATGATCAAAAAGAAAATTGAGAAAATTCCATTTATAATAGCATCAATAAAGAAAGAATACTTAGAAATAACCAAGAACATGCAAGACTTTAACACTGAAAACTATAACACATTGTTGAAAAAAATTAAAGACCTTGATAAATGAAATGAAATCCCATGTACATGGACTGGAGGACTTAATCTTGTCAAGACAGCAATACTCCCCAAAGAGATCTACAGATTCAATGCAATCTCTACCAAAATTTCGATGGTCTTTTTTGCAAAAATGGAAAGTTGATCTCTGAACAGCAACAACAATCTTGAAAAAGTTGGAAGACGTACACTTATCAATTTCAAAACTTATTACAAAGCTACAATAATCAAAATATGTTACCGGCATAAGAACAGACAGAAAGATTGATGGAACAGAATTGATAGTTCAGAAATAAACCCACACATCTATGATCAACTACTTTTCAACAAGGATGCCAAGACAATTCAATGAGGGAAAATAGTCTCTTCAACAATGGTCCTAGGATATCTGGATAGCTCCCTAAGAGTGAAGTTAAACCCTAACCTCACACCATATACAAAATTAATTCAAAATAGATCAAAGATCTAAATGTAAGAACTAAAACTATAAAACTCTCAGAAGAAAACAAAGGAGTAAGTCTTTGTGACCCTGGATTAGGCATCATTTTCTTAAAAAGGACACCAAAAGTACAACTAACAAGAGAAAAAAATCATAAAAAGGACCTCATTAAAATTAAAAACTTCTGTGCATCAAAGGACACTATCAAGAGAGTGAAAAGACAACGCACAGAATGGAAGAAAATATTTGCAAATAATCTATCTAATAAGAGATTAATATCTAGACTATATCAAGATCCTCTACAACTCAAAAACAAAATAGCAAACAACCCAATTCAAAATAGGTAAAGAACCTGAATAAACATTTCTCTGAAGAAGAAACACAAATAGCCAATAAGTACATAAAAGATGCTCAAAATCATTTTTCATTTGGGAAATGCAAATCAAAACCACAATGATATCACTTTATTCCCATTAGGATGGCTATAATAATAATAAAGTTGGTAAGGATATGGAGAAATTAGAACACTCATACACTCCTGGTAGGAATGTAAAATGGTGTAGCACTACGGAAAATAGTTTGACACTGCATCAAAAAGTTACACATAGTTACCATATGAACCAGCAATTCCATTCCTAGTTATATACTCAAGAAAACTGAAACATATGTCCACACAAGAATTTATATATGAATGTTTACAGCAGCACTATTCACAACAGTCAAAAGGTGAAAACAATTCAACTATCCACCAATGGATGAATGGATAAACAAAATGTGGTATAACTTTACATAAAATATTATTCAGTCACAGAAAGAAGTACTGATATTTGTCCAACATGGATAGACTTTGAAAACATAATGCTAAATGACAAGCTAGACACAAAAAGTAACATATTGTTTGATTCCATTTTTATGAAATATTCAGAATAGGCAAATCCACAGAGACAGCAGATTAGTGGTTGCCAGGGACTACAAGAAAGGGTAAATGGGAAGGGACTTCTTCATGGATACAAGGCATCTTTTTGGGGTGATGGTAATGTTCCAGAATTTAATAGCTGTGACAGTTGAACAACATTGTGAATATACTAAAAGCCACTTAAACGCCTACTTTAAAATGGTTAAAATAGTGATTTTATCTAAACATTTTAGTTTTTTAAAAATAGAATTTGCAACTAGAGATATGTATTTGAAAATCATCAGTGTAGAAACAGTTCTAGGAATTAGTATGATTGCTCAGGTAGATGTATAGAGAATTAAGACAGGACAAAGAAGTAAGCTATAAAGAACAAAATACTGTGTGTGTGCACATGTGTGGGTGCGTCTCTGTGTGTAGTAAAGGAGACTAAGAAGTTACAATCAGGCTATCCCAGAGATTCAACTGAAACAAAAACAAACAGACCACCATCGCTGATTATTACTTAAGTATTTCTGCCTCTTAATTTGAAAGTAAAAAGTAAAACTCTTTGAAAATAAAAAAAAAAACAACCCTACGTTCTATGTAAATGTACCCGAACCTTTAATGATACAAATGGTACCTGTCAGTTACTTCCATGAAATTGAGCAGCAAGGTATTGAAAAGAGCAATTAGTTCTTTCTGCAGTTGTTGCCTGACAGCAGTCCGGATGTCATCTGTTTCTTCTTGTGCCTGTGACTCTGTCAGAATCAGCAGGTCTAACAGTGGGTTTGGACTCTAAAAAAATGAAATTTATAAAAAATATATTTACTCTCTAATTGAGCTTCATGTTGTTCCCTATAAAGGTTTTTGTTGGTAACCATGTTCTAGATTAACTAAAGAGTTACATTACCTAACTAGTAGGTATGAGCCTTTATTGCATTAGTAGAGAAGTTCTAAACTCAAAAGGTGCTTAATATGTTAGCTCAACAAAAGGAAAGCATATCTATCTTAGGAAATTGAGAAAAACAGAAAGGAGCATAATAAGAAAAACAAAACCACATTTAATCACACATCACAGAGATTGCCACTATTAAATATTAGTACATACTCTCCTTTTTGTTTCTATGAGTATAAATAAAACCAGAATTATAATTACATATTTTTAACAAATGAGATCAAGTGAAAAAGTCCACTACTGTAACCGTTTTTTCTACTTAATGTTATTACCAATATTTCCTCAGAACCATTATTTTAATATCTGATCATTTTCAAACATAAACATCCCCCCAACCCCCCGCCACACACACACACTGAAATCCCCACTTAAAATACAGTTGCAGCAAAAAGCTCACATACAGGTTTTGTTAAACATCAAGGCTAAAGGTCCCATTCAGTCTGCAGAATTTTAATTTAGTAAACACATTAACAATCCTATCAAGAAGGCCATGTTGCTATGAGCTGTTCATACAACATGAGTGCTGCTTTACTGAGCATAGACTATATAAAAATTATCCTTTTCCATAATATAATATTAATCATTTCTACAAATAAATTACTTATCAAACCTAAAATCTAAATTCCTTAATAACACTTACATGTCTAAGAAGTATTTCTAAAATCCAGTTTAGAAGTTCTACTGATGGATTTTTTCTTTGTTCCTTCATTAACTTATTTAAAAAATGTATGATATCTATTAGCAGTTTCTCATCTTCAGTACAAGCAGGAAGCACTTGTAAAAACCTAAAATAAAGAAGACAATAATCATGATTTCTAGCTCTTTAAAACACGTTATCACTGTTCATCGTAGATATAGATGTACTTAACACATTTCTTATGACCATGCTATTTTATGACACTATTCTAGATGCTATGAAAAATGCAAAGATGAAAGAAACAGGGTATCTGCCTTCAAGAACCTGAGCCTGTAGTGAAAAAAACCACATGGCCAAGTAACTAACTAGAAAAAGTAGAAATGATAAATACCATAAGAGAAAAATAACAAATTCAGAAAAAGTGCCAAAGGAGAAAAACATTGCCTCTGTCTCGTGAAAGTTGCTTTTTCATGCCAGAAATGTCATGTTTCACTGATAAGAAGAACTAATACTTCAAACCTAATTCCAACCAATTAGAAAGAACAGGGTAATAAAGTGAGAAGAGAAAAAAAAATCTAACAAGATGTTACCATAGTTTATAACAGGCAAGGAGAATGCTGAAGGTATACTTAGAAAGGGATATTTTTGTAAGTTAAGGTAAAAGAACATGAACAAATTTCCTAAGATACTTATAAGAAAAACTGATTTAACAGAGTGAAAAGATTAGTAGATAAGAAAAAAAGTAGTTTGGAAAATTGTTTTTAAAAAAAGGCAATCAGGAAGAGCTATAAGATTCAATTTTATCTGTAATTTTTTTTAAATCTAAAGCAAGTACATCAAAATGTTGTAATGACAACAATAATACTAATCATAATATTCAGTATTAAGTACTGACCTTGTGCCAGGCTATGTTCTAAGAACTTAAAACAATTTGTTTCAATCTATGTAACAACTCTATGAAGTGAGTAGCTCCATTTTGAGGGATGAGAAAACTCAGACAAAGAAGTGGTTAAGTAGTTTTTCCACACTCACATGGCTAGTGCTAAAAAACAGATACTCACCTAAGCAGTCCAACACCAGGGCTATATCATGCCATATTTTTTCATAATGTGGTGTCTACCGTATTATTTTTATATTTATTTAAAATCCCCACCTCCCCAAAATGACATTCAGATGAGAAGGATCACAAGTGTCAGATTACAAAAATAGAGGTTAGAAAAATATTCTGAAAGGAATGAAAGAACGATTCTAATAAGATGAAATTTAATAATCACAAAGAAGTCTTCCATGATATCCAGTAATCTTAAAATATCACCTCTGTAGTTAGTACCATGTCCCTTAAATTCAGGTATACTGTCCTTTCAATTCCTCAGACACTCTTTCCTAACTTGGGGCCTATTCCTTTGCCTGGCATCTTTTCCTTTTTTTTATATTTAATATTTATTTAAATATTTGTAGCTATGGCACTTTAGTCAAAAGGACAAATAATATATTCTATAAGTGGTTGTGAGCCAACTGATCATCAATTTTTGGACTCAAAGTTTCAAATTTCTGTCATATAACATGCACAAACCTATATTCCATTTATTAAGTTTTATTTTGGCAAATACTTGCATCTATTTATGTATATAATATACCATGTGATATTTTGATATATGTATACATCATGAAATTATTGAATTAGGTGAATTAACACATTCATCACCTCAAATACTTATTTCTTTGTGGTGAGAACATTTAAGATCCATTCTTTTAGCTATTTTGAAATATATATTATTAACTATAGTTACCATGCTATGTAATATCAATAGATCACCAGAACCTATTTCTCCTGTCTAACTGAAACTGTACCCTTTGACCATCTCCCTTCCCCATCCATGCCCACCCCTCACCTCCTGCCTCTGGTAACCACCATTCTACTTTATACTTCTTGAGTTCAACTTTTGAACATTCCACATTTAAGTGAAATCCTGCAGTATTCGTTTCTCTGTGTGCCTGGCATCTTTTCTGCTCCCATTCCCATGGGCGTTTAATATCCTACCTATATTTTATGCCTTGGCTTAAAAACTTATTCATTGCACCACTCTCTCCCCATTGAAGAGACATTAGGTGCTCCTCTAATACAGTTTTATAACAATCTTCTCCTTGGAAGCATTCCTTCTTTTTATTAGACTTTTAGCATCCTTAATTCCAAGTTCCCTAAGAGCAGGGACCCTATAAAAATTGCTCACTGCTACATTTCCTACAAGAGTGGCACCTATTAAGTGATCAATAAATGTATGTTGAATGATGGAAAAGAAGTAGGAATGAGAAGCAATAGCCCCTTTTTTCCTACCTACCCCATCCCACACCCCCACAGCCCATATAAAGCATCATGTCCAGATCACAAAGAGTCCTAAGAAACAAAGAACACTTGTAAAATAGTAAGAACAAATGGGAAGTCTAGATACTATGGCTTTTGAATTATATCTAAAAAAAAACTCAAAGCATTAGAGCCTGGAGGGAGAAAAAGTAGAGAAGAAATTATCGTTATGTTTAAATAATTAAAGAGTTATCACACACAAATATAGTTAGGATTTATTCTGTGTGAGTTAAGAGAACAGAATAATAGGTAGAAATGACCAGGTGGCAGTTCAAAAGAAGGAAGAACTTACTAATAATCACAGTTCAAAAACAGAACGAACATCCTTCAAAGGAGGTATTCGTGCTGAGGTTGCACGGCCACTTGATAGAGAGAGAGAAAGGAATTCATCAAGTACACAGCTGGACTAAATGAGCTCTAAGGTCTCTCCAACTCATCCATTCTACATTTATTAGGAGCCAACTGTATACTATGCCTATGCCATATGCGAGAGATATAAAAAGGAATGGTCTGCACAGGAAAGAAGACAAATATTTAAACAACTGTAACAACTGTAGAAGTAATGCAGTAGTGTCTGCGTTGCGTGATCCAACATGAAGCTATAAAACAAAAGATTAAAAAAATACATAACACATATACACTCTGTGCTCTCCACTTATGTTAATTCTGGGGGAAATCACACCATAAAAATGTGATGCTCACAGTTCTTGCTACTGGGCAATTTGAACTACTCTAGCAGCTTCCCCTGATCCACACTTTGAGAGTCTATGCTTTAATGTGGTGTTGCATACTATTTCTGTGGTTTTAATTCACAAGAGAAAGAAAACCAAGTGCAATGAATTCAAAACGCAGTATCAGCTTTTACCTCAAAATTTTCTTTTGACAAATAGGAATATATAAAATTTATTTAACCTGCAGGTTTCACGCATGTTTCAATTGATAAGAGGTATTTAAATGTGTAAAAGCAGAGCTGTGCTAATAAATATTTATTAATAACAACTGACTGGAGAATAGGGCCCTGACTTATTGTGTTTGCCTATTTCCATAGTGTAAATATCCCTACTATGACTAATTTCAGGCCATCAATGTAACATGGAGTTGTGAAGAGATGCACAATAGAACACCATTATAAAGTAATTTCCAGAAAACAGACAAATTTGTAGTAGATATAAATAACCTCAAGAACAAACATAACAGTAAAATGTTGCAAAATAATTAGAAAGTGATATTTGCATATCCATTACCTTTATTTTTAATATAATTTATTTAATTGTAAGTTTACATGATTGTTAAGAATGGCTGTGTTTAACAATCGATTTGCACAAATCCTAAAAATCTAACCATCAGCTAAAGCAGTACTAGGTGGCTGCAGCACACCACTAGAAAAACCCAATTAGATATGCTAATTGTTAAAGGTAAACTAAATAAAGGTGTTCACATTTTGGAAAGTCATTTAACCTAACATTTTGAAAACTGCACACTTTTTGTTAAGTAAAAAAGTTATGCATTTTATAGTAAAGCCACATGAAGACTAAAATGAAAAACCGCTTGCAGCAGTTGCTTATCAGTCTTGTTTCAATAGCAGCCATCTGCCACCAGTTAAGCGTGTTACATTTACAAGCTAGAGCCTTTCCAATAACTATTAAAGGATCTCCACGTGGCAATCAACTTTGTGAAACTCAGGGTAAAAGGAAAAATGAGATAATTTAAAGAACAAAACAAAACAAAAGAGCCTATAGTAGGTATACCAAACCTATTAATCAATCCACTGATGTCTTACCTCATCTATCATATAGATAGGAATTAAACATTCAGTTTGTTTCATCCATGTCTTATCCTAATTTTTCATTTTTGTGAGATAAAATGTTCTAAGATAGGATAATAAATAAGATTGTTATAAGTTTATTAGTAATCTCTTCAAAAATACAATGACAAAATTTTCCTACTTTGCTATTATTATAACAGATGATAAAAATCCTGGAGTTTTTCTTTCTATAAAAAATATTTCCCTCGTGATAGCAACAGGTAAGAATACATACTCTTATCTTCAAAGGTTTGGAGATGAACTCAAACACAATTCAATCTAGGTCTTTGAAACTGGCAGCCCTGACCTTATACTGACCTGTTTAGTGCGGTGTGCCAAGCCAAGGACTTCAAGGTAACCCCATGTGGGCCAGTGCCACCCTTTAATGACAATCTGTCATTCAGAAGATAAAAACTCATCCTAGTGACAGCAGCCCTAACTTCCCTGTGGGCTGCAGCCTGAACAATGGAATGGTGGCAGTCCTGCAGCCCACTAGCCACATGTGTTATCTTCAGAGTAAGGATGTCCTCTGTGGATAACTTCAGTGTATCTAAAAATCTAGACAAAAAGAAAAAAAGAAAGAGCAACGTAAAGCTATTTAAATAAAAACACACTCATTTCCATTATAAACTCTCTCCCAAAAGTTGTTTTATCTTCATTTTCTTTTAATTAAAGGCTGACTTACAGCTAAAAGGAAACTGGTATACACGTGTCAATATTAGGGTTTTACACTAGCATCCCAAGTGTTTATATTGATTTTTTCTTCCTTACAGAAACATAAAGTTTTTATTCATATAAGATTGACAGACAAGAAGATTAAGACATTCAAAAGTATCATGCTCATAATAATGATAACATTCATGCATATACTAAGATTTTACTCTAATCCAGAGCACCTTTCCTAGCAATTCACATCTTTTACTAATCAGACTTTATACAATCTCTCAACTAGAACAGAGGAAAATGCTTTTTAATTTAAATTTCATTGTGTGATAGATTTTTAAAAGTAATGAACATATGTAAACTTTAAAACAAAAAAGGATAATCTTTAGTTAAAAAGCAGAACCAGATAATAATAAAGTGAAAAAGCTACTTCACCTGAAGAAAAAGTAAAATCTAATTAATTAATTAACTGTACATGCTTTTTTCAACTAAATGTAACAGCTTACTCTTGGGTTTTAGTTTCAGAGCTCCTTTGCTTCAACAGATTATCGGTCCCATGATACCACGACAGGTTCCATGCTATTCTCAGCATATCTGACACAGGCTTCAAGGCCAAACAATCAGCAGATAAGGGCAAAACTATGGAGTAAGGACTCACAGCATGATGTCTGATTACATGTACTGGTAGATGATACCTAAAGAAAATGTATACAAATAATTACAAACTTTCAAATTCCCAAACACCACTCAAAAAGATGAGCCACTAATGAGGGCTAGTTCTATGCCTCTCGCCCAACAATAATGCAAAGATCTCTCTCACAGCCCCAATTTTAAAGTTATCTTATTTTATATAAAATTTCAATTATTCATTCACCCTTCTCTAAAAGCCCCCAGAATACTTTATTAAACTCTTTTCTGAGGACTTAACCACGGTCTATGTTATATTAGAGTCATTGCAGAGATAACCAATGCTCATTGAAGTCAGGGCCCATGAATACAGTGAACCAAACATGAAAGGTG